>BHEV01001743.1:0-11099 GCA_004319985.1 Emydocephalus ijimae | reverse complement strand
GCGGGCTTGTTGAAAATAGTTAATAAAGAGCTTGAATGAAGTCACCGACTCTGAGCGTTCTTTTGCGAACTTGACAGTTGGTGGCAGTATGACACTGTAAACTTTACAGAGAGTGTGGTTAAAATGCTGTGGAGTGGCATCAGTGGTGGGATTCAGCTTGTTTGGACTGGTTTAGGTGAACCGGTAGTTACAATTTTGTGCATTTTGGAGTACTATCAAATTCCACAACTGGCTGGCCCCACCCCACTTAGACACTCCTCATCCATTCACCTGGCATAGCTCTCTCTGTCTGGGTCCCTTCTTTGCCTCGACCACATGGTCTCTGAGGGCCAGCCAGCTTGCCTGCCTTTGGCTGCATCCCATGTGGCACTCTCCGCATGGCCCAGCTGAGCTGCCCTGAGCTGCCCTGAGCTGCTTGGCAGCCTGGTGAATCCCGGCCTAGCTTCCTCCCATGTGGCCCAGCCAGCTTGCCTGCCTTCTTCACAACTGAATCTCACACAGCACTTTCAGCGTGACTTGCTGAGCTGCCCTAATCTGCCTGGGTGAGTGAGTTCTAGCAGCAATGCCCCAATCCCAGCCTAGCTGCCTCCCACATGGCCCAGCAAGCTTGCCTGTCTTTTGTACTCACACAGTGCTCTCTGTGAGACCCAGCTGACTGCCCAGATTAGCCTGAGTGAGCCTGCTAGCAGCAAGGCCCGAATCCTGGCCTAGCTGCCTTCCACGTCTCCCAGCAAGCTTGCTGGCTTTCCCTACTGCCTTCCCCATTGTCCCTGAGGCCCAGCAAGCTTGCCTGCCTTCCCCACTGCCTTCCCTGCTGTCCACAAGGTCTAGCCAGCTTGCATGCCTTCCCTGCTGCCTTCCCCACTGTCCCATAGGCCCAGCTGGCTTGCATAGCTTCCCCACGGTCCATGAGGCCCGGTGTGCTTGCCTGCCACTATCACCTCATTGCCCACTGGCAAGCAAAGAATGCTGTATAGACAGATTTCCTACATCTCATTCTGAGATCCTCCCCCCCCCCTTGGGCTGACAAAATAAAAGCCCATCTAAATATTGCAACTGCCTGCCGAACCTGCCTGCCGAATGCTGGCAAAAGGAGGCTAGGGCCAATGGAAACACTCCTTTTTCTGCTTCCATTGGGCTGTCTGCCTCACTGGGGCAGGATGGGGAGGGTGGAGAAGCAAAAATCTTTCTCGGTCGGTACATACTCACCAGAATCTCTCTTCCAAGTCACCGATTTGGGCATTGAGAGCTTGGGGAGTAGATTGTTTGCCCTGAAGTCTGTCTGCTGCTCTTCCAAGCCCGGCTTGGCCAATTTTCTTCCAGCCCTCATTCAGGGAATCCCAGGAGGCATGGTGCACTCATTCAATTTCTTTTCACTGGATACAATACTGTTGAAGAACATTACAACATATTTCTACTTGAACTCAAAAGAGTCGTCGAACTATATGTACCAATAATAACTGTCAAAACAAGAAAAAACAAATTACCCATAACAATAAGGAAGCTTCAATCCAAGAAAAGATCACTTGAGCAGAAAAATAAATCTGGTCACGTTGCCAACTTCAAAAGCCGATACAAAAATTTATGCCACCAGATAAAGACTGAATGCACCAATTATCACATTAAACAAGAGGAAAACCTTCTATGCACAATTCCATCCACGCTTTCTACAATTTTGTAAACAACAAACTAAAAGACTGAAGGTCCATTCCACCCCTGAAAGGACCTAATGGTAAAGACTGCAATGACAACATCATTAAAGCCACATTCTTTGGCTCAGTATTTGTAAACAGCAATGGATCATGCCCAGTATTTCCTAGTCAAACCACAGACAACTACAATGATCTAATAAATATTGATTTTACCGAAGACATTGTTGAGAAAGCACTACACAGTCTAAAATTTTACCATCTCTATCTATTGGACCAGATGGAATATGTGCCTGCTTCTTAAAAAAGCTATCCACTGCCATAGCCGAACCTCTAAGCATAATCTTTGAAAAATCTTTCAGGACCATCTTCAAAAAGGGAGACCCCAGCCTAGCTGAAAATTACAGACCAATCTCCTTATGCTGAGTCACTTGTAAAGTCATGGAATCAATTATTAACCAATCCATTATCCTCCACTTAGAGACAAACAACCTACTCTCTAATAAACAATTTGGTTTCAGAAAAAAACTATCCTGTAATCTGCAACTCTTACACTATAGAAGCATATGGACTACACAACTCGATCAGGGCAAAGCAATAGACGCAATCTACATAGACTTCTGTAAAGCCTTTGATTCAGTGGTACACTACAAACTACTCCTAAAACTAAAATCTTATGGTATCTCTGGACAACTGCATAACTGGATAGAAGCATTCCTGTCAAACAGACAACAAATGGTCAAAATTTGGAGCGTCTTATCAAATTCTGTACGTGTCAATAGTGATGTCCCCCAAGGCAGTGTTCTAGGCCCAACTCTCTTCATACTCTCCATAAATGACCTCTGTGATCATATTAAGAGCAACTGCGTTCTCTTCGCTGATAATGTAAAGCTATTCAACACCACAGACAATACTGCTACCCTTTTTCTTATATGTACCCATTTCATGTATTCATAACTATGTTTATACTTATACCTATTATCTTGTAAGCGATTGACAAATCAAATAAATCTGTTTCCCTCTGTGACCAACCTTGGAAAAACCTGCCCTCACAATTGGATTCCCTTTCTTCAAACGCTTGTTCAGGGAATCCCAAGAGCCATAGCATATTGCACACTGTCAGCCTTCAAGATTTTCTCCCATTGCTTTGCATCTTTCGGCTGTCATAAGTAATGGGGGGGGGAGGAGTACATTCTTGCTTAGGTTTCTATTTCTTGCTTAGCTTTCTTTTCTATGCGCAGCTGCAAACCTGTATCAAACTATGCCAAGGTCAACGGACAGAAGCCTCATCACCATCTGAAGATGTCAACGTGATGTTATTAACAACTTTTAATTGGAAGAACCATTTGAACTATTGGGGTGAGAACATTGCCATCACTTTGTATCTGTGATTTACGCACCTATTTCCTCAGATTCAGAATTCTTTTGTTGCTACCACTTGACTTCCAGTAAAAGATACCTTTTCTCTAATTAAAAGAGTCTAAGTATTTCTTTCTTGGATTTTGAATGGAGCACCAGCTGACATTATTCTGAATCTCATACTACCAGCCCACCCGGAAAGATAATTCAATTTCTTCTGAGGGGGTCTGAACATCATGTCAAGTCCAGCCAGCGACCAAGAAGTCCTGGGGTCAGCTGGAGGACAAGATTCTCTGCTGCTAGAGGAAGCAAGGGAAGCTGACTTGTTAGCACAACTCAATCTTGGGGAGAAACCAGCTGTAAAACCCAAATGGTCCTTGGGAGTCGGCTGGAAGGATCCTGAGGAGAAGCCTCCCACAGGAGTTACCACCACCCATCGGCGTGGAAGAGAGGAGCCTGGCAAGAGAAGGAAAGGAAGAACCTTTTACTAAATCAAGCCAGGCATCTTATAAATGAAGCTATCGGAGGGCCTCCCACTGAACAAAGATATGAGGGAGAGGAGTGGGAGGCAGCCCCAGCCAGAAGAAGCAGAGCAGCCACCCCCATAAATCAACCTGGGCTAGCGCAACAGGCAGCAGCAGCCCAGGGGCCTCCAGCAGGAGGAGTAATTGCCAGAAGACATAGAACTCCAACAGTGCCTCCATTGGAAGTAAAATATGGGGGGGATCCCAAGGAGTTAGGATTTTTCCTGGCACAAGTTTGGAGTTATATGGAGGAGTACGGAGTGGATTTTTCCTCAGAAGCAGCCAAAGTTAAATGTGTTACCAGGGCTCTGGAGGGAACAGCTGCAAAGTGGATGGTGACTTTGCATAATGATAATGCCCCCCAGCTGCTCCCCAGAAAGGCATTAAAAAAAATCACTGCCAAGCTTGCATCCTGCCTCTTGGAAGTACAACTGTCCCAAAAGGACAGTTCCAGATACCACTAAAGCAGTGAAGGAAGACCCCCTCCCCAGATGGAAAAAGAAAACACGAGGCAGAAAAAAATTCAAGCACAATACAAATAATTAAATAACAACAGTAGCTGTTGCTTGTTAAACCAATTACCAGAACAAGTAAATACAGGAACTAGTCAGATTTCTCAAACCAGTTTCTTTTCAGAAACAGATTAATCTTTTTCCTTTCAAACAAAGCTGAGTAGGGAAAACTATCCTATAAATAAACACAGGATTAAACGTCACCAAGCGCAGAATTAAATTTCATCCAAAACCAGTTTTAGACCAAAACTCAGAAAGGGTATGTAAACTCACGTTTGAATGTCAATCTTTCTAGCTAGCCAAGAAGAAGTATTTCCAGAAGAGTATTTCCTCCCAACAGCAGTGTAAAAAGCTTAAAACAACCCTTCCCTTTAAGAAAGTATCAAGGAAAAAAAACCCCTCCTTTGGAGACAGTAAGTCTAGACATACTGCCAAGAATGTAATAAGGGTGGAAAAAAACAAAAGGAGATTTCTTTTAACTATTGGTTCTCCGGACTGCTTAGAAAGTTAACCAGGGGTTCTATAAAACCAGTCAGAACTGGTATAATCCCGCCCCTGGCCGGTTGTACAGGGAAACAGATGAGTGTGTCTTGCCTCCCCATAGCTCTAACTCTTTAAAATTTTGGGGGGGTGCACACATGAAGCGCTGGGGAAATCGGTGCCTGGAGCGAGAAGGGAGTGCAGGCTGACTGGATGGGGAAGGAGTACTGGGCTTCCAATGCTTGTGTAAGAAACCCAGGCTTGTAGCAGCAGCAAAAGTTTGGAACTTGTTAAGGAGGACTGGTCCTCCACTCCAGCCACCCTTTTTCCAGTCTGGGCTGCTCAGAGTGAAAAGTATGCAATATGTTGCCACTCCCAGGATTCCCTGAACGGGCGCTGGAAGAAAATTGGCCAATATTCAGCTGCAGCTATAGCTGGGCTAGGAAGAGCAGCAGACAGACTTCAGGGCAAACAATCTTCTCTTCAAGCTCCCAATGCCGGACTCGGCAAGCTGGAAGAGAAATTCATTGTCGTGCTGGTGAGTACGTACGGACCAAATTGGCTTTTTGCTTCCCCACTCTCTCCATCCCAATCCAGCGCAGCACAGACAGCCCAATGGAGGAGGAAAATGGGGCATTCCATTGGCAGACAGTTGAAATCTTTAGATGGGCTTTTATTTTGTCAGCCCAAGGGCCCATGCTCACATGATCCCCTCATGCCACGCCCACCCAACCAGTCACTAGGAGAACTGGTTGTTAAATTACAGTGGAGCCTCAGGTTGCAACTGTAATCCATTCCCAGATTCCAGTCATGACCCAATTTGGTCGTGTCTGGAAGCACGACTGACTATGCATGGGTGCAGTAAAAAAAAAATGGCGGCGAAGGGGAAAACGGTGTGGAAAGGGAATCTTTCTGGGCTGATTTTGTTCGCCACCTGATTTTTGAATCGTGACCTGATTCAGAAATTGGGTGGATTTTTTTTTGTTTGCCACCCAATTTGGTCACAAACAGGAGTGTTCGTGACACGAGGTTCCACTGCTTGAATCCCACCACTGGGTGGCATATAAGTCTAAGTGCTAATGCTATTGAAGGTATATAAGTCTAAGTGTTAGTGCTATTGAAGGTATTCTGACTGCCACAGAACATCTCAGTGTGGAAAGTATAAATAGCAACAAGAGCTACAAAAGCCCCCTGCAGCATAAATTTATACTTGAAAACACAGTCCATATATATGCCATTGCGCAGAGAATACATGGCAACCTGACTCCAGGTTTAAAGTAGCTTTCTCCTATCTGGTGACCTCTGGATGCCCTGGAGTAAAAGTCTCACAAATCCAAAATAGGAGCATCAAGGATGGCCAGATTAAAGATATATGCTTCACTATGCATTGCCCTGAACATGGTATGCAGTAGCAATTGCCATGGCCTCAAATACACTTTCTTCTTGCAAGCTGGAAGATAAACAGATTTCATCCAAGCAAGCAGAAAGATCAGCGGGCAGTATAGCTGACAATTAGCTAAATGAGTGTGCAGGGGTCATTTCTGTCTGAGAAGTCTAGACAGACAGTGTCTGGAGCACCATGGGATGCACCAGGGGGAGCATTAGAGACATCTTAGATCATCCCATCCTGCTTAACTAATGGGTGTAATTCCTTTCTTTGAAGGATGGTACCAAAGGCCAGATTGGTAGCATAGCAGAACACTAAAATCCTCTACAACATGCCTCAACCTCACACAGTTTCCTTGCTCATTTCCCTCTCTGGCATAGATCTGGTTCCTGATGAAAAGCTATTCATTTCTGAGAGAATCGATGCCTCCTCTTCTCCATGCCAGGGACCAAGTTGGTGAGTTTGACTTGGAGTCCCTTAGTGATGATTACGATGGCTGTAATTGCCCTCACAGTCCCCAAACTGATCTTCCACTGCAGCATCTTAGTTGTAGCATAAGATAATCATGCAACTATTGTCTTCTGCATACTAATTGCTATTACAGACTTTCTCAACCTATGAAAGTATTGGTTTACACTTTCCATTTGCCTGTCAGTGATTGAGTATGGAAGATGTTGTAAGTAGATTTTAAGCATAGCAAGATACTAATAAAAGTTATATTTCCCCATATTTCTCACCAAATCACAATTTCTCCTATTTGTCAGACTTAATTTTGCATGAAGAGCTGCAGAACATGGGTGATTTATATATTTATCAAATTTTTATCTTATCAGGATACAAACAACTCAATTTTTTTTAAAAAAATCTGGCATGTAGTGCAAGATGTTATTGATTGCATTTTTTCTTATACATAGCCTTGTGAACACATAAAATAGAAGCTTTCCTTGTTGGTTGCTTTTGTATAACAATAGAAACAGATTTTCAGAAAGCTGAATTCTGCATCTTGGTTTTGGAAGTACTTTTTATACATAAGAAATATCTTAATAAAAAGAGCAGTGGTAAGAATGAGAGGGCGGAGCTGGTGTTGCGGCGGTACGACACACGATCTTGAAGCTCCAAGATCGCCGTCGATATCTCCTCTGCTGGACGGTCCTTTTGGATCTAAACTGTCCCATAGAGATGGTGATTGAGAAGGGCACATCCTGTCAATCCCAGAGACATCGCAACGTCCCAGGAGGAGCCCTTTTTTCCAGCATCAGAGAGGCGGCCATCAAAGCTGCTGAAACTGGGACAACTCTGGAATGGGAGAAAGCTGGAAAGAAAGTGTGTCAGTTTGGTGAGACAATTTCTACTTACTATCATTGGAGACTTAAATCAAAAGTCAAGATAGAAAAGGTTAAGCAGCGAGATTAAGCTTAAATTGAGTGATTTCCCCCCCCCTTTTTATTGTTGGAATTTAGTAAAAGATTTTTCAATTTTAAACTGGACTGGTTTCTTTTTTTTAAAAAATAACTTTTTTGAAAGTCTCTTTTGCTTAGGATCCCTTTTTCATTTTCTTTTTTGATGTCTTATTGTTTCTCTTTTTATTGTTTTTTTATCCTTCTTATTCTTGGCTTTGGATAAATGAGGGGAAGTGAAAGTAGAGGGAAATAAGTAACACTGCCACCCAGAGGCTTCGATACATTGTTTTCTTTATTTGTTCATGCATTGGTGTTGCATTCAAGTACTCTGAGCTTTTTACTGAGAAGATAGTGGGATGACCATGGCCAGACAATGTTGCAACAGAAGGAAAAGGAAGTGACACTGCAGATGATTGTGCAAGGAATCCAAAAGATACAAATAAGAACAGAATATTGAAAAGAGAACAGAGAATATTGAACAAAGAACTGAAAAGACAGATGAAAAAGTTGAGAATATTCAACAGATGATGATGAAATATGAGGACAGATTCCAGAAAATTGAAGAACAAGATGTACAAAGAGATAAGAAAATCAGAGATATTGACACTTGATTGAGTGTAGTTGAAAAAGATAAGAGTGGATTGTTGGGATGGGAAATCAACAGGTCAGAATTTTATTTTATATTCCAAAATATAGAAGAAGAAAAGGGTGAAAACCTTGCTGAAATAATGATAGAAATCTTAGCAGAAGCATTGGAGATAACTAAAGAGAAGATGATGGGTGGAATAGATGAGGTGTTTCGTGTCTACACAAGATATACAATGAGAAATAAACTACCAAAAGAAGTCCATATAAGATTCACTAAGAAAACTATTAAAACACAGATACTGAGAGAAAACATTAAAGTATAAAGACAAGGAAATTGTGATTCTGAAACAAGTACCAAGAAGAGAGAGAGATGAGAAGAGAATATCAGTTTCTGACTAAAGTATTACATAAGAAAGGAGTCAATTACAGATGGCTGATACCAGAAGGTCTCATGTTCACCTGGCAGGAAGAAAGACATAGAGTTGATTCAATTGAAAAAGCTGAGCTATTTTATTTAGAATATTTTAGAGGAAAGGAGGAGGAAACAAGAAAAGAAGAGTCATTAATTGAGTTCCAAGAGGAATGTCTAACAACAACTGAAAAAGAAGGTGCTGTAGGTATTGAACCCAGAGAGCAACAAGAACCAAGATCTACTAGAGCAACAAATCCCTCTTATAAAGTGTAAAAATGGAAAAGAGAAAATTAATTACAATTAACATAATGGACTTAATTCAGCTATTAAAAGAAGAAAAATATTCCATAAATTAGAGAAACTATAATTTGATATAATCTGCCTCCAGGAAGTGCATATTAAAAAGCAACATGAACAAATATTGAAATGGCCAAATTTAGGGAAAATATTTACAGTGTTGACACGATGTAAAAAAAAGAGGAATGGTTCTATATATTAAAGATACAATTCCTGCGGAACAGATTTATACAGATGATGATGGAAGAATTTTGATGGTGGAGATAATGGACAATAATGTAAAAATACTCTTAATAGCAATCTATGCTCCAAATGATAATCAAGAATAATTTTAAAGAAAATTACATATGGAAATAATTGAATTGGACTATGCTAACATTTGTATGATGGGAGATTTCAATGGAATAATTAATGAGAAATTGGACTATAAAATGCAGAAAACAACAAAGGAAAGTAGAAAGACTCTTCCAAAATCATTTTTCCAAATGACAGAGGAAATAAATTTAAAAGATGCATGGAGAGAGAGAAATGTTAAAAACAAACAATATACTTTTTACTCAAAAAGACATGCATCATAGTCCAGAATAGATATGATATGGATGTCAACGGAACTGATTTCTAATATACAAGAAATTGACATAGAAACAAGTACTTGGGCAGACCACAACCCAATAACAGTTACATGGAAAGGACAAAAGGGGAGATCTAGATGGACTTTAAACAATATGTTATTAAAGGAAAAGGACTTTAAACAGAAAATGGAGAAAGAATTGGCTTTCTTTTTCAAAGAAAATAAAAAAGAGGATACATCATTACAGAATCTTTGGGACACGATGAAGGCCTACACCAGAGTATAATAGACTATACAAGAAAAAGAAATAGAAAACAGAAAAAAAAACCTTTAAAATATTGGAGGATGACTACAAGAGACTTGAAAAAGAGTTGCAGAAACTCCCACAAAAAAAGGACATTAAAATTAAAATGGACATAATCAAACATAAAATGGGCTAATGGAAAAGGAGGAATTAGCACAAAAATTAGAAATGCTAAACAGAACTATTTCGAAGATGCAAATAAACCAGGCAGATGGCTGGCCTATAAATTGAGAAAGGAGAGAGAATCAAGAAAGATAATTCAATTAATAGATGAACAAGGACAAGTTTGCTATGGAAATACAGAGAAGACAAAAATTCTACAAGATTACTATGGAAAATTGTATGAACAGGAGAATGTAGAGGAGGAAAGAGTTAAACAATATCTGCAAGAAGCGAACCTACCCCACATACTCAAAGACGTTGAAGTGATGCTAGAAGGGAATATAACAATGATGGAATTAACAGAAGCACTCAAAAAACAAAACAATGGAAAGGCACAAGGTCTGGATGGATTGCCAGCGGAATTTTATAAGACATTCCAGGAATCACTGAATTATTCATTATTAGAAGTTATGAATGAAGTTATGTTAAAGAAGAGAATACCCAAATCATGGTCAAAAGCATATATTACACTTGTGCCGAAGGGAGACACAGACCCACAGCAAGTTAAGAATTGTAGACCTATATCCCTGCTAAATTCAGAGTATAAAATCTTTGATTCAATATTGGCAGAAAGACTCAAAAGATATTTAATTAATTTTATTCATCCTTATCAAAATGGTTTTCTGCCAAAGAGGCAAACTAAAGACAATATGAGAATAATTCTGGATACTTTGGAATATTACAAGGCACATCCTGAAAAACAAATGGCTTTTATGTTTTTAGATGCACAGAAAGCCTTTGATAATGTGAATTGGTGATTTATGTTATGACAGTTGGAACAGACGGGCTTTGGTAAGAAATTTATTCAAGCCATAGAAGCGATATATTATAAACAAACTGCAAAGGTAATGATAAATGGAGAATTGACAGATTTCATTGATATAAGAAAAGGGACTAGACAAGGTTGTCCACTGTCGCCTCTGTTGTTTGTGTTAACATTTGATGTGTTGAATAGGAACATTAGAGAAGAAAAAGACATAAAAGGAATGAAAATTAAAAAGGAAGAATATAAATTGCAAGCATTTGCAGATGACCTGTTTTTCATATTAGAGGATCCACTAGAAACAGCACCCAAATTGATAGAAAAGATGGAAGAGTATGGAAAGGTAGCAGGCTTGAAAATAAATAAAGATAAAACAAAGATATTAACAAAGAACATGTTAGTAAGACAAAAGGAAGAATTAGGAAGAAAAGGAAGGGTTCTGGCCCTGCACTTCTGATTGGCTATTAAATGGCAGGATCNTTCACTGTTTAACCGGCTCGTCTCCATTCTTTATTGCCCATGCTTCAAACTTGACACTGGCGACGAAGGTGGGATGTGGAGACGACAGAGCTGACTGAACAAAGAAGAAGAAGCTGAGCACGTGACTGACGACGCACAACGCCGGAACTATGTCCAGCGGCGTCATACCACCCACTCCGTTCGATCCAGCGCAAGAGGACTGGGAGTCCTA
>BHEV01001742.1:0-22205 GCA_004319985.1 Emydocephalus ijimae | reverse complement strand
TTTCACGAGTACGTGTATGGCCGGGCTTTTACTATCGTGACTGACCACAAACCATTGCTGGGGATAATAGCCAGAGATAAATTGACTCCCTCTATATTATCTCCCTGGATGACTTGCTGGTCAGAATTCTTGGCTGCTTATAATTATCGGCTGCAATACCGCCCAGGGAAAGCCACTCCCCACGCCAACGCATTGAGCCGAGCACCGCTTCCAGAGACTCTCGACAACCCCGCACCTACAGTAACCATGTTGCAGATCGAGACACTTCACACACCGCCATTAGGGTGATAGAGTCGTTATCCCAGAGCGACTCCAACAAGCAGTACTGAGAACCTTGCACGATGGCCACCCCGGCATCGTGTGCATGAAAGCCCTCGCACGAAGCTACGCATGGTGGCCAGGCATCGACAAGCAAATCGAGACTTGGGTTAAAGCTTCTCATAGATGCCAAGAAGTAAGCAATGCCCCACCAAAGGCAATCCCAACCGAATGGGAGACCCCGCGGGGACCCTGGTCCTGTATCCATCTGGATTTTGCTGGGCTGACCAAAGACCACACCTTCTTGTTAACCGTAGACGCCTACTCGAATTGGCTCGAGATCCACCGTATGAGGAACACGACCACAGAAGCGGTCATCAAAAGACTGGAAAGACTGTTTGCAACCCACAGATTACCAGACGTTCTGGTATCCGACAACGGGCCCCAATTTACCGCACTGTCCCTTGAGCAGTACCTGGCTGACCGCGGTATCCGACATGCACTCACTTCGCCTGAGCACCCTGCGGCCAACGGTAGGGCTGAGCGCATGGTTCAATTCGTCAAGAAAACACTACAAAAAATAGACTCCGACAATATCGATGCGAAAATCAACTGAATCCTTTTTCTACAGCACATCACACCTCACAGCGTCACCAACAAAACTCCCACCGAGCTGCTAATGGGACGGAAGCTCCGCTCCCACCTCGACCGATTGCACCCAGCTTACGAACCGGAAAAACCACTCGTATCCAGCGGCCGATGCCGTACCTTCCAGGTAGGCGATTTGGTGTACGCTAAAAACCTATCGGGTGATCCGCTGTGGGTAGAAGCGATGGTAATCCATGTAACCGGCCCAAGATCATACCTTGTACAGTGCCCTGACGATAGACTTTGGAAGCGCCATATCGATCAACTACGATCACGGCTGCAGTCAGGCAATTCCGAACTCCCTTATTACCAAACCGAGGGGGGTGGAGATACAGAGGAAGACAAATTTCAACTGGAGGAAAATCCCTTTGAAGGGAACAATAGCGGAACAGAGACACGGGAACTGGAACCAGGGATGGGAGTAAGTTCACCTCAGGGAGTTGCCGAAGATATTGGTGACAACGGAAACACGAACTCTGAATCAGAGGCACCCCTTTCGCCAAACAACGCTCTACCTCAGCGAGAGTGCAACCAAATGCAAGACGCACAGCGAAAATCAAAAAGACTAATAAAACAACCATCCTACCTCAAGGACTACGTGACCGCGCCCCGTAAACAGAAGCCAGGGGAAAGGGGTGTTGTGAATGAATAAATGTTAAATAAAGTTATCTTGAGCTTGAAGTCAAGTGCAGCGTTCTGGCCCTGCACTTCTAATTGGCTGTTAATGGCAGGATCGGATTGGCCCATTCAGGGGAATCTGATTGGCCATTAACGGAGCATTCGTATTGGTTAACGGAGCTAGCGCTCCTGGGTTGTTATTGGTTAAAATAGTTATTGGGTTGCCTATATAAGGAAGGCTATAGCAGCCATCCAGTTTGAGCTGTCACACCATGTAAATAAAGAGTTGAAGTTCACCGTTTCAACAGCTTGTCTCCATTCTTTCTCGCCCATGCTCCAAACTTAACACATCATAAATATGAGCCAGTTGCAAGTATCTGAATTTTGATCCCCTGGTGATGCTGCAATGGTTGTAAATATGAAAAATGGTCATAAGTCCCTTTTTTCCAGGGCCATTGTAACTTTGAATGGTCACTAATTGAACTGTTGTAAGTTGGACTACCTGCATTGATTAGATGAGTGCAGGAGCTGTAGAGTTTTCAGTCCCTAGGAGTTGTCCTGTATCAAAGTATAATAGTGCATCAAATACTGTTTCAAGTGGGTAATTGCGACTCTAAATAGCAATAGCACTTAGACTTATATACAGCTTCACAGTGCTTTACAATGGTCTCTAAGCAGTTTACAGAGTCAGCACATTGCCCCCAAAATCTGGGTCCTCATTTTACCAATCTCAGAAGGATGGAAGGCTGAGTCAACCTTGAGCCTGGTGAGATTCGAACTGCCAAATTGCAGGCAGCTGGCAGTCAGCAGAAGTAGCCTGCAGTGCTGCACTCTAACCGCTTCTTAGTATTCATAAATATTACGAGTGCCTTTTAAACTGCCTGTAATATAACCTAAATTAGCTATAAATATTGGCAGGTCAAGGATGGCCACTACATAGAGATATTAGGAGCTCGTAGCATCAAAGCCAACCCTGTTCTATTAACTCCATGGGAATAGGGCAAGTCATCATAAGCCATAGTGTAAAGCAGGATCTCTTATCTATTAAGGAAACAAGAAGAAGCAATTATCACACGATTGTAGCACAATCCTTCAACTTCATGAGAATGCTCAGTACATGCAATATAGATATGAGTCACATTCTGCCAGACTCATTCTTCTATTTAGGGGCTGCAAGATCTTTATGTAAGATCCCTAGGTACACAAAGCTTTGTGCTCTCATTTCACCCCTGCCCCCAACTCCAGCTAGCTATTACCATCTGGCACTTAAGAGTTTCCTTTTCACCAGCTTTTCCCATTGTTCTGGAGCCAGAGAGCAACCCTCTGCCTCAAGGTCGCTCTGCCTCAGCCATTGGAAGGCAGTTGTTTCTCCTAGGAGTGGCTGGCAGAGAACAAGAAACTTCTTGCTCTTGCTGTGATATTTATGGAACTAACTTAGACCCTGGATCCTGAAAACTCAGAGATTGTTTTTCCCAGGAGAGAAAAAATTCAGAGCATTTGACACACAAATCAGGAAGTATGAATTTCAGCTGGAAACCTGGGCTGTTTGAATAAGTTAGAGTAAGCAACTTTTTAGGGGCTTTGAACCATGTGCCAAAGACTGCCCTTCCAAAATGCAGCAGTGGAGTCCAGGAAAAATAACCAAATCTTATCTAATTTCATTACAGTTTAAAAATTAGCATAGTTATTCTTAGTTGTACATGTAATACTCTACCCCCCAAAAAATAACAATTTGGAAATAATTTTAGAGGTCACTGAGTATTTTATCCTTCTAAATTTTTATCTCTATACGAAACTCTCCGTAACAGGTTCTTGTTATGGGGATGATATTAGGGGTGAGATCTTCACATTCAGCATCTTGAGTTGTTGGAGAGAGAAAAATGGCATATAAATAGAGCTTAAAAAATAAATAACACCAACCTCAGGTTTTTATTTACCGATAGCAAGAAAGTTTGAAAGCGGTAGCATTCAATCCTTTTGACGCCATATTAAAACAATGGCAAAGAACAGACACACATTTCTGAAATATCATTTTATATAAATGAAACCATGACTAAGTATGGTCTCAGGTCCCCTGGTACCCCTTTCCTTGTATTTGAGGCTGGTATATGCCAGTAGACCTAGCGCTTCTGCAGGTAGACACAGAACTTGTTTTCTACTTCTTGCTTTGAAGGTGCTCCAAAGAGATTGTTACTGTAACTCAGGATACACAACAACATTTTGAACTCAGGCTATTTAAGTCTTAATTAATGCTAAATATTTATTTGGGCTCAAACATCAAATGAAATCATTGCTAATTGAAAGTGCAAGGGAAAGCTTCAGGCTTGACCAGCATGTTAGAGTGAAGAGCTTTTGAATCAGAAATTCATAATTATCAACCATGGCTTGCCAATGCATTCAACTGTAGTCTTACGTTCTGATGGACTGAGTTGGAAGGGCGGATGTCTAATTATGGTTAGGTGTGACACTTTTTGCTCTATCTCTCCATGTACTGAATTGATTGGATAATACAACTCAGTGGAGAAGCTTAGCTTGCTCATTAGCTGGCACTTCATGAAATGTGAAGATTTCCCAGTCTGGCACCATATCCCAGTGGCATATCTTCTACCTTGCTTGCAGAAATTTCCATATTTAATCTTTAGCATGTTGATTTAAATAGTCAGGAAGCAGATGACTGAAGAGAGTCTGCCTGAAAATGTCAAGAGCCTTTGTTTCTCAGATTGGACTAGAGACTTTCAGATGACTGGAAGTATGATTTCCATAACTCCAAAATATATGTTCAGTGGTGAAGATTATAGGGTTTTTTTTAGCCCAATTATTTGTAGGATCCCTGGATGCTGTGTCCTAGATCTGAAATACTGGAGAAGATGGTTTCATGTTACCCTACCAAATGATAAAGTGAACAAACTAAATAAGGATCCAATCTTGCTCTACTTCATTTCAAATGTTCTCACCTGGTAGAAAAAATCATGTATTTAGACTTGCAACTGCGATATTTGAGTTGAAATTCCATTTAAGATATGCCTTGAGTGACTTTGAACAATTCTTTGTCTGTTGCCTTCTCCTCCAGGATTTCCTCAGTGAAAATCCATACTACTGTAGTGACCTATCTTACAAAACCGAAGCATGGCTAAATAAAATAAACATCAGTATTTCCCAAGAATTAGGAAGAGTATTAATGGTCAAATTATAGTTATATAATAACTATATGTTTTTTATAAATCTCTGTAGTGCCGTATATATTTTAAGAGGTTTCCTCATATTTTGGGGAAGATTTCGAAAGAGAAGTAGGCACAAGGTGCCAATAGACACCAATAGAAAGGAAAATACTTTCTTGCAACATCTCCTTTCAATTATTAAAAAGATTTGTTCTAATTAAAAACCCAGGGGGGAAAAGCTAGCACAATGCATAGCACCAGCCTTTAGCATTGTCTTTCTTTAGAAGGATGCCTCTGAAAACCACACAAGTATTCTTGGAAAATAAAAATGGCCAATGGAAATTGCATTGAGTGTTTGGCATGAAATATGTACACTAGCAATGAAAATTAGATATAGAATATTGAGAAGGAAAGAAAGGCTTGGTAGGGGAATCTTGCCACTCTGTCTTCTGATAAATAAATGTTTTATGATTCACCATGTATGTCAAGGATTCTACTTTGGAGAGTGCTATAACTTGTCTTAAACAATTTACATTTGTTCACAAGCCTAAGAAAATTATTTTTCTCAGGTCAGAAGACATGATACAGTAATATGAGAATCCCTCATATATTAGTATGAGAGCAGAATGTATATGCAATAAATAATGCAGAGGAACAGCTCAAAGGCCTATTTGAGAAATTATTTGAGGGCCTAAGAAGACATTGCGTTGAAAATATGTAATAAGATTATCATTGGTTGATTGGTTGGTTATCTTAATAGCCACACTTTATGGAGAAATTTATGTAACACCCTAGAGGTAGAGAGGTGACTAATTCCTCTCCCTACATTGTTCCCTCAACAATAATCTTTCCCCGTGTTTCTATTTATTGATGCAAGCACACATACAAGAACTTCTTTTTGCTTCATGCTAAAACCAGCACCATCTTATTGATCTCTATAATTTTTCAGGCCACAAAAGTACAAAAAATATTCATAAAATTACAAAGTCATTTTGGGTTCAAAAGACCCTGGAATACAATGGGTGCTTTGCCCATCTTCACATCAGACGTAAAGAAAGCAATAGGTATCTGGGAGGTATATAATTGCATTGGGATTGCCAAAGTATAGTGGAAGCATTGGATTAGTGTTTAGGGATTTGAGTTCATTGGCTCTTCAATCATTTGGAGGCAATCTGGCAGTACCTGCTCCCTAGAGTGAGTTCTTCATCTACAAAGTGAAATATTTTTTAAAATCTCATATGGCTGAAATACAATTAAGACTGTTATCCAGAATAACTTTGTCTTCCTGCAACTTAAGAAACTTAATCTGTCTGTCTTGTTCTGAACCATAAAGTACCAGTCATGATTTTCTTCTGAGTTCCAGCCTTCAGATAGATGGTCATATTTCTGTCAGTTGTTGCTCAGTCCTATAGTTGAGCAGTTCCCACAGTCTCACTAAAGTTCTCTGGGCATTAGCAGATCTATGTTCACTTCAGTATGAAAAGCAAATCAGACTCTGTATTGATCCCTGCTAATTGATCCAAAGGGCAGTTGGGATCTTCTACCTGATCCCAGCTTTCTCCTTCCGTGATGCAAGGTTTGTGCAAATGGGAGCTTTCTGTCACTATTGCAGGAGGGAGAACAGGCATGTAGGCATGATGCAATGGTTGGCAAACCATGGACTGTGCTATGAAAGTACAATTTACTTCCTGTGCAGGTCTGAAGCCATATTCCAAATTTAATGGACATGCTTTAATTTAGCTCCACATCGCTATCCTTTGCATCTCAGAACCTTTCTGGCAACAATGGCCCAGAATTGTCAAAGTTTTTGAGGCAGGTTTTGTCCAATAGAAAATATAGTGGAACTATTACTTTCCAGGACTTAGAATAACAGAACTGAAAGGGACCTTGGAGGTCTTCTAGTCCAACCCCCTGCTCAAGCAGGAGACCCTACATCATTCCAAACAAGTGGCTGTCCAGTCTTCTTCGTAAAAGCCTCTAATGATGGAGCACCCACAACTTCTGAAGGCAAGCCGTTGCACTGGTTAGTTGTTCTACTATGCTTCTATTGATATATTCAGATGACACTGAAAAGTTGTAGAAAGAACCTAATAAGAGATATTTGTAGTCTGGTGACAAAGCCATTCTAACCATTAAGCAGCTTCTAAGATGATCTCAAGAACATATGTTGGATTTCCTTTGAACTAGCTGGTGGGTTATTATTAATAGGAAAGACTACGGATTTGAATACTCTTCTATAATAAATGTTCCACTCACCTGTTTCCAGACTATGTTATATTTAGTCCTATGTTCCACTGCAGGATTCTGTAAGTTGACAACACACCCAGGTCTAATGGAAAGTTCACCTCCTGGGCCTCTGAAAGGAAATTCAGAGGTAACTACCTCTTTTTCCTATGTCAGAATAACAAGCCGTAGAGTGAGTTGATGCAGAAACCCTTCTACTGTCCCAAACTGTTACCCAAGACAATATTTTTACTATCTTTGCATCTCAAAAGTAATTCATAGAATCGTAGAATCTACTAATTCAGGAAGGATAGTTCATTATCATTTGGTTGGTAATTGATTCCACTTTTGAACTGCTTACACCTTTAAGCTGTTTTCCTTTTATAATTGTCTTCCTATAATTTAAACTCAAATACTTTGGCCACCTAATGAGAAGGAAGGACTCACTGGAGAAGAGCCTAATTTATTTTCAGGTTCCAATCCCTAATCCTCTTAATTGCTGACCATTCCATTTTCCCTGAATCTTAAAAGACAGTCCTTAAAACATAACATAGTACTTTGGAATGGGGTCAGGCTGATGAAGAATATTTACTGGAATGATTACTTCCTGTGATTTGAAAACTCTACGTTTTCTTTGCTTTTGTTTCTCCTTGTAGGATAAATTCTGCTCAGCAGGATAGTTACATGCTCAGATTCTTTGGGGGAAAGGGAGCAATGACATAGAGCTGCCTTCCCTACTCTCTTGACCTTAGCTTGACTTAGATTTCTGCTCCCTCAACTATCGCAGTCTCTTCCTCATCCTCAAGTTCTTCCTCTTCCTCAAGTTCAACATCTAAAGGGGCCACGAGGTTGGAGCTGGCTGAAGGTTTGACATTGGATTGAATTATGTGGAATATGAAAGAAGCATATTAAATGAAAATAATCTTGAAGGTAGGACTGGGTGTTGTACTCTCTAGATTAGGCCAGAGGTTTCCTGTGATTTAGCCTACAAGAAAATGTAAAAGGGCTTCCTCTACCATTAAGGAGCAAAATGGCCACCTCAGGAAGTTGATGTTGTGTCTTGTAGCAATTTCTTTACCATCATGTATTTATTTTTAGAGTGCTAGATAGTTGTTTGTAGGGTTGCCTCATCTCATTATGACTTTGCTCAGCCAACACATTACATAGACTGGGGGAAGTCACCATCTGCTATCTTACCTCAGGACATAGGTATCCTGTATGGCCCTTGATAGACCCCTCTCCCTGTGATGTACCATGTATTGACTGTCCAGCAAGAGTTTGGACCTAATTTAGGGTTTACAAAATGTGGTACCTGCATACAAACATCTGATGGAGGAACAATGGACAAGGTAAAATTGCAATGCCCACAATTGATTGAAATGCACATAGATGGAGAGGCAGCAATTACATAAAGATGGTAGTAGGGCCCTGAATGGTAGAACAGAAATTACAACAGTAGGTGAATAGCTTTCTCTGAAGCAAGATCATATATGTGCTTGGAAAACTCATCTCTTCAGCCTCCACCTGTGTTATTACATGACAAATATTTTGTATTATTGCAAGGCAGAAGCATAAGAAATCAGAGCCATTCATCTGTTTTGGAAGGGATATAGAATGGGCATAATTCCAGAATAATCTATTAAGGTGCCTAACTAAAGGAATTGATGGAAGGAACCTTGGCGAGGTTAGACATGGAAATCCCAGCCTCACCAGGGAAATCAAATCCAGATGGTTCCTTACACCTTTCCCAAGAAATCCTGACATTTTAAGTTTGTTGATCAGCCCTCATGGTCCCTCCCTCGCCTGTGCTCCAGCAACAACCAGCTTTAAACATATTTCCACACAGCTGGAGGGAAACCCCAGCTGCAATCATGAAAAATAACAAATAATAAAAGAGGCTGTGAGCAGCAGTGAGGCTGGCAGGAAACATTCCCAGTAGCACCTGCTTCCTGAGTGCGACATTTATTTGATCCCCTGGTACCATCTGGGCCATGCCCCAATCTTTTGTTTTTGTTAAGAGTTTAGAAAAACAATTCAGCTTTGACTAATTGCTCTTTAAGGTTTAGGGACTCACCCTTTTTCCTCCTCTCCAATTTCCTCTCCCGCTCTTCCACTCAATTACACCCCCTGCAATGCTTCCCTCCACCCTCCTCTCCTTCCCATCTCTGTCCAAACCACCTATCACGAAGGAACAGTTTTAGATTTCTATTTCCAATGATGAAGCCCTCACAATGGAACAGTTTGCCTTTACTGCACTGAATCTTCCCGCATTATATTGTCTCTAAGGGAACTCCTGGCATGATGGAATGAGAATTTGCCTCTTCTTTTGTCATAATCTCTTCAGATTAAGGTTTGGGCTGGCCATGACTTAGAATCGGTTGTAATGCAACCTTTTCTTAAGGGTGGAATAATTTTCATCCCAGATACATAAAGTATGTGTTATAATTAAAAATGCACGAAATGTTTCCATCAGGAAGAGGTGGAAACAAGAGCAGGATCTTAAATGCTCATCAGCATTAGATCATACTCTACATTTTCAGTTCTGTGGGTATATTTTCCACCTGCTTTGCTTTTGTTTCAGAAGCCCATTGAGATTGGAATTCTACTGGATTAATGACACTTTACCAAGATTCCCATCTTTCCTTAAAGCCCTTTGAAATCCATCAACAACAGCCTGAACATTTTTTCAGGCATGAAACCTAGGAAAAACGTTGAGATTGCCAAGGGTTAGCTCAGTGTTCCCTCTGACCTGACCTATCTGAAATGACAAAAAGTACTATTCAGATAGTATCCCCTGAGTTGCTGTAACTCCTGGAAAAACACACATCTTCCTTCTCACCTTATGTTGGGAGGGGGGCATTATAATAAATTACTCCCTCTGCCCAATACACAGTCATGTTGCTATGGTGGGAATCTGTGTGAAGATAGTGGGAGGCAGGCAGGCAGACTGATTGGCTGACAGACACATAATTCTTCCAAAAGCAACTTAGTTATATTGATTGTACCAGGGACATACAGTAATTGCAGACAGGCCCCATGTTTTACTTTAAGATGTAGGCAGATCATTTGATTGTTTGTAGACCCCAATAATTCTTGCAGGGTGTACCCAGGTAAAGCGAGGAGTGGTGAAATTAATAGGCATCCCTTTCTCTGGCAAGGGATTAATAGATTGCAAAATGTCAGTCTGCATGGTTTTCTCCCTCACTCCTACTCAAGTGATTGCCTTGAAACAAAAAGACCCTCTTGAGATGAGATGCTTAAGTGTTGTTGTCATCAAAGAAAGAATGGATTGACCATAAGCACCAGCATTGCAAAAGGAAAGACCAGAGTTGGTCCAGTTTCAAATAAACCAGCACAGTGTAAGAAAATAACATTCTTTAAAAAAACAACAATGATACTCAATCAGAAAGGTCTGAATCAAATTTGGATTGGTAGAAATTCCTGTTGTGAAGTTCTCTAGCATTGGATCTGAATGGCATAGCAATGCTGTATCCATATGAATGCTGCTCCCAAAAAGTGATCCTTGAGGATTTCTGTTCAACCTAATGGGATTGACATTTTGAAGTCCTACATGTCTTTCTGTCATTATCCATGTTTTTAAATATCCTCAAAAATCAACTGAGTCAACCCAAGATGCTATCTCTATTTTCTGTCCGATCTAGGGAAGGAACCAGTCATGCTCAGCCAGTGTTTGGCTATGGTAATGGACCAGATGAAAGTCTATATACTGAAACCAAATCTCCCCACCCCCAAGACAAAGGGGATGGTTCAGTTTTCAACATATACTTGAAAGAGCTGCATTCTCTATAAAGCATCATGTCTGCAAGATCTGTAAGTACTTTTAGAACTTTGTCTTTCAAGTCATCTGTGGCACAGAGTGATTTTTACTAGTTAACACATCAGATATAACCTCACTTCTACAAAGTAAAGATCTAAGATAATTTCTTATTTTCTGTAATATGTTGTGCATATTACATAAACCAGGGGTTCCCAATCTTTTCTATATCCTGAACCCCTAGAACACTTCTGATATATTCTCGCACCCCTTACAAAAATAAATACACTAATCATATGCATATAATTATGCATATACACTATAATTTTGAAACTTCCAAACCCACATTTTTGCACCCTCTGGAATATCGTTTTGCACACACACACCCCAGGGGTTGCAGGCACCCTCAGTTGGGAACCCCTGACATAAACAGACTATTACTGCTGTTGCTGTCCTTATAGATGATCTAGAAAATTTAGGTGATGCAAATTTTGCCCATTACTGTAGAATAAGGTCTGGGACTGGGACTTCTGATGACATTGTGGCATGGGTCAAGTATCAGTGATGCTCAGATCATTTGCAAGACAAATTTGAAGCATCATACTAACCTATCAAGACATTCAGCATGTATGACCACAGTATCTGAAGAAGTGTTTCCCCATACTATGTAAGCCTTGAGACTACCATTAGATGCCAGAGTCCATCATGTGACTTAGATCAATGGTTATCATCAGATACTACATCTTCCAGTAGAACTTCCAGTAGAACTGTGTCCCCCAGCTATAACATTTTGTTTCCTGAGAGGTTTATCTAATAACTTATTTTGCTGCGTTTTGTACTGTGTTCATCAATATGAGACGAACACAATACAGAAACCTGATGAATGGCAGATGAGATTCTACCGAAACGTTGCTACAACTTTAAAAGTACAACTATAATGACGTGGGATACTTACATGTATGGTATTCAGCTTTGTTCGGGTATTTTCCCACGTCATTATAGTTGTGCTTTATAGTCATTTTTAAATTTGGGGCAAGCCTACTGCTGTGCCAGGATGGTCTTTTCTTCATCCTGATTGGTTGGGAGTCTTGGTCTGTGTTTATTGGTCTTGGAGTTTGCTGCGTTCTGCTTGATTGGTATTTCTAATATCTTCTGTCTGTTTTGTGACTTTTTTGTGTGTCTTGATTGGCTGGCAACATTGTGTTCCTGTATTGGAGGCTTTTAGTGCAGCTTGGCTCCGAGTAAATGGAGGGCTATCATTTGTTAGCTCCAGCTCAAACACACCCCAACCAGGCACCCAGATGAAACCTAGCTTCCTAACAAATGATAGCCATCCATTTACTCAGAGCCAAGCTGCACTAAAAGCCTCCAATACAGGAACACAATGTTGCCAGCCAATCAAGACACAAAAAAAGCCACAAAACAGACAGAAGATATTAGAAGCACCAATCAAGCAGTAGGCTAGCCCCAAATTTAAAACTGAAACAACTGTAAAAGTCTGACTCGCAGACGAACACAGTGCAGAAGCCTGATGACGGCAGATGACATTCTGCCGAAACGTTGCTACAACTTTAAAAGCACAAGGAAATGACATGGGAAAATACCCGAACAAAGCTGAATACCATACATGTAAGTACCCGCAAAAACTTAAGAAAACACACATACGCACACACACAAAACCCCATCATCTTGCCTCTTTTGCTTTTAACACAGTGTTGGATTTGTTATTCTATTTTTTATTTCTTTCTATTTGATGTATTGGTTTCTTTTTATTTATGTTTTAAGAAATATTGGCTTGACTACTAATGTCTACTAGGTAACTAAATTTTTTTTTGAAATTGAGTAAATGAAACATAGGTGGAGATTGTATCTGGTTAACTTCAGGGCAATATCATTTCTCCCTTTCAAAATGCCTGTGATCAGGGATATTTTAAAATGTCAATTAATTAATGTATGTGGAATTCAAAAAGGTACGTTCTGTGAAATATTTTTTTTTGCTTATCATATTTCTTCCTCCCATGAGCCCCTTATTCCTAATGAAGATCATAAAAAGATCTAAATGTCTAATTCCAGAAGCTTTGAACAACTCCAAAGCTCAAAGCCTTCTTCATAAAGTGAGATAGAATTGCAGATACAGGTTTTCTTGTTCTCTCCTAAAAAGCGATGAAGCTTCCCTTACGTGCCTTATTGAGGGTCATGAATAAGTTGAAGGCATTTTGGTGAGCAAGTGAAAAGAAGCAATCGTATTTTTTAAAATGACCTTTTTGTATAATTCTAGAATTATAATTCTATAATTCTAGCATGAGGGCATATTTTTGACAATTCAGCATGTTGAATTCTACTACAAAGGTTATGATGAGCTTCACAATAATCTGTGAAATGGGCCATGCTAAGACATCTGTTGGAAATATTGCTATCTGACTTCAAACAGAAAAACATCTTGGCAGTTCTTCCTACTGTCTGTCTCTCATCTATCTATCTGTCTCTCATCTATCTATCTATCTATCTATCTATCTATCTATCTATCTATCTATCTATCTATCTATCTATAACTTCTATCATCTATCTTTATCATTTTTGTCTTCTTATCATTGTTATATTTGGTCTTAACAGACAGCCTCTCTTGCTATTGGGTGTGTGTGTGAAGGTAGGGACAAGCATGGTCAGTGAAATGCATTGTTTGAGATACCCTGAAAATGACACTGATTGCTGTCTGCCTGGAGGGGGTAATATGGTACCTCTAGTGCCTTTCAAATATGCTGGACTATAATTCCAGGCATCCCAAGGCCAACAGAGATAAGTTCTTAAAAAGCAACCAATCAGTTAAAGCCATAAAATAAGCTTTCCTACTTTTTCTCAGAATATAAAATATGAAAGATCAAGGGCCTTAAATATGAACTTCCAATGTCCCCTACCATTTGAAATGACCCATCTGGATTTTATTGCTTCTTTACCTGATGACTTTAACAGAGTGAACTAGGAGGACAAAGAAACAGAGGATTTCCGGTTCATTCGTGACGTTGATTGTAAAGACTGCAATTGCAATATTCCTGCTTGGATGGTCCCAGTGCGTCTTCCTTGTAAAAGGCCAATAATTATACTGTAAGGTGTTCCTCAGACTCTGATTGTTGGATTTCGTTTACAAATGTTGCTTGAAAAATGTGTTATTTCTCACTCCAGTATTTGAGGAAAACAAAACTAATTTTGTTATAGGTTATGGTGTACCTTTCACTGGTTGCTCTCAAGATACCAAAATAGTTTTTTCAATTTCTATTTCTAATTTTCTGCTGCTGACAGTTTGCTTTGCTGGAGCCATTGGCGTTACTTCTTTGTTCATTTCTGTCAAACTTTTCCTGCTCTATGATGGCAGGAGTTTTCTGGCATGTACAGTCTTCTGGGAAGTTGGGATTTCCTTCCCTGAAAGTGGAGTTCTTGTCTTTCCTATTGTCCAAGGATGTCTGGGTAACTAATTATCATTATGCTGAACATTATGATCTTCTTCTCTCGTGTCACTACACTTTTCCCAGCCACTGTAGAACACAGGCTCTGGCACATGGGGTGTAATCGTGGAGATCATGTGATGTACAGGGTTGTGGTAGCAGGGTGCAGTTTAATAGGTGTTCCATTGTCTGGGGAGCCTCCCCGCAGTCGCATTCTATGGATCCATAGAAGGAGCGTTCACGTCGCGGTCCCTGTCAGGTACATGTTTACCTGCGAATCCTTCTACCACGCTACACCAACCTATCACCAAACATTATGATAGAACTATATCAAACAGACACCAAGTGAAGAAATACATGAATGTTCACACTAAGAGCTTTGTCAACCTTGTTTCCATGTTACTGTATTCTCAGAGCAAAACTGGAGCTAGAAAATGTTCATTTTATTTATTTATGTTCAAGAATTTGAAAACTCTGTCCTAATTCAGAAAAGTTAACCCAGCTAAGATATTAAACTGCTTTCTCTTTACAAAAGAAGGGAACAAAAAATATACATTCTTGATAGATCTAATAGTATAATAGCTAATAATAGATACACAAAATTCCAACCAATTTGTCCCTACGATGTTACTTGAAATGCCAGAGTTTATGTTGGGTCTCTTGAGTCTAAAAAGTAACTTAAAATTAAAGTATTATGTGTACATGAGACACTTTGGAGAGTTAGAAGCCATCATTTCTCTGTCATTAGGGATTGTTGTTTTAGAGAATTGTGTGAAGGACATTCATTGTATGAGGATTCCCTTGTTGCAGTATGTATATCCTCATCTGTTTCTGTTTCTTACGATGATTAGTAGGAAGAAATGTTTCAACAAATTCAGAACAATTAATGAACAGAGAAAGATAAGTGATATATAACTGTTATAAATAAAGAATATTAAAGTGAACAGGTAATAAACATACAAGAAAAGAGACTTATTGACTAATTGAGAGATAATTACAGTAAATATATTGAACTATTAAATAGTAAAATAACGCAATAAATGTTAACAATAGTAACAAGTAATACCAAGAAAGGCCAAACAGAGGAGTTTCAGATAATATAGGAAACAAATTAAGCAGGTATTCTATCAATTCATTGGGCTGCTATTATCATTCTATCATCTTTCATCGATATAAAATAGAAAAATATATTTTAGGTTGAATGCCGTATATAGAATAATAGTGTTGGAAGGGCCCTTGGAGGTCTTCTAGTCCAACCCCCTGCTCAAGCAGGAGACCCTATACCATTCTGGATAACTGGCTGTCCAATCGTTTCTTAAAACCTTCAGTATTGGAGCATCCACAACTTCTGGGAGCAAACTGTTTTACTGATTAATTGTTCTCTCTGATTAATTGATTAATTCTTTTACTGATTAATTGTTCTCAGGAAATTTCTTCTTTGTTCTAGGTTGGATCTCCCTTGACAAGCTTCCATCTTTTATTCTTGTCCTGTTCTCGGGTGCTTTGAAAAGGAAAGTAATTTAATGATTGCATATCTTATGATATCTCAGTTTCCACATGGTGAATTGGACATCAGAAATCTTAACTTTTTTAATATGCATACATACATACATACATACAATTAGATATGGATTGCCTCTCCCTTAAAATACAGCTTATAATATGCATACACAATGCTCTCCATTCAAACCAGTGCAAGACACCTCAGACACTGAGGTCATCATGATGGCATGTGTTTTATGATGCAATGATTATGCAAGCAGCATGATTATATGTTGATGTATGTTGCAAGTATATAACTTGTGTGGTTTGCAGACAGCCAGGTGTATTCCTTTCCTTCTTCCTTAGTTGGAAAGAAAGAAAAGAGAATTCTTTCCCCATGAGTGAGGCTGCTGGACTAGTTCCCCTTTCATGGGAATATGGCTCGAAATGAGCCTGAAAGAGCCTATTCTCTGAAAGTTCTCTTAGGAAGAACATTTTAACCAAATGAAATAATAGGTTAGTCCCAAAGGTAAAGGTAAAGTGAATGAAACCACAGTGGAATAGGAAAGACTGGAAGGAGTAGGAGGCAAGTCCATTGTCTTCCTCAACACTTCAAGTGGCATGCAAAATTTTCTCTCCTGTTGCTTGCAACAAAATCAGGAGAAATATATTTCACTGCAATTTCTCCAAAGCAGGGCAGCTGAACATGTCTATATTTGTGGATCCAGAAATTCTTTTCCTGACAAATTAAATTGATTATTCAAACATTAGGAATAAAGAAGCACTAATAGATCATTTAGAGCTGGAGCTATATTGTTTGCCCTGAAAAAGATTCATGAGCTATTATTTTTCTTGATTTCAGTGGTTGGATGCTCTTTCACACACACACACACACACACACAGAGAGAGAGAGAGAGAGAGAGAGAGAGAGAGAGAGAGAGAGAGAGAGAGAGAGAGAGAGAGAGAATAAACTGAGTCAAAAATTGAAATTTTATCAGTGAAATCCTGAAATCTTCTCTAGCTTTTGGTCTCTACACCTTTGAGAAACTTTTCCAGATGAGGCAAGCTTTTTCTAAAAATGTATAAGTTAGTATGTGGTTTTATGACTATTAAAATGAGGTTTTATCACTGATTATACTGAGGTATTTACTGATCATAAGCTATTTTGTATGTATGTGTGTATGTATACATGAATGGCTATTTGAATTTGATCTATAATGGTCTGGAGGTTGTTTGTGTTTGAAAAATGAGATGTATGATGATGCGACATGATCCTGGCATCCAGCTTCATACACAGTGACCTGTGTCTTTCTCAGCCGCTTGCAGGGCTGGGACTGGATCTTTCTTGTACAATGCATCTCTTAAAATGTTCAGCCTTTTTCCTTCTTTACGCTGATCCACAAGAGAGCCTTCGGTGGGTTTTCAAGCTGCCAGGTCAGCCGAAGGCCTTCGGCAGAACTAGAAATATTCCAAACACGCTGCAGGAAGAGAAGCTCAGGTTTCCATGGCTTTGGAATGCTGCTACGGGCCAGCCAGGGTTGGCTTTTGTACTGCTCACTTCCTGAAGGGCCGATGCACACTTCCTGCTTTGGTTCCTGTCTCTTCTCCTTTGCTCCCCCATTGCCATGTAGCCAAGCCGGCAGTTTTACTGGAAATACTGAGTGTTCTCTGAACCTTTTAGTGCTGGAGCCAACATTTCCATTTGGCTCTGGCTCAAGTGCGTAACCTCCTCTTGAAGAAACACATTTGAGACTCATTTCTTTACAGAAACTAATTTATATGCATATACGCATATAGGCACCTATACTGTGCATGAAAATAGAGATAAAGACAGAGAAGAGACATAGAAATATAATATATAGCAGAATAGCAGAATGAAAACAAATATTTTGGAACCTATTCCTTGCACCTTCTTTTACTTTCAATTACAGGGCAAGTTGTTGAGGAAAAGTTATTTTCCATGTCTGTTCAGGTGGAGGATCTAGATATGCATATCATGCTATATCATGGTTGATTCAATAAACCATCATTACCTGGGTTCACATAACCAGAAGCTATAGTTCACAAGTCACAAAGGCTAAGTTTATGAAACACTCTAAGCCAGGGGTCTTCAATCTTGGCAAGTATAAGATTTGTGGACTTCAATTCCCAGAATTCCTCCTCCAGTCGTATTAGCTCAGGAATTCTGGGAGTTGAAGTCCACAAGTCTTAAACTTGGCAAGTTTGAAGACTCTTGCTCTAAGCCAAAACCAAACAAATCATGTTTTTGAACACACCTATAACTGGCCTCGTTCACACATTGCACTAAGGCAGCCTCGCCATTAACAGAATTGTAGTGATCTGGAATAGGATGACATGAGGGGGACAAAGCAGATCCCTTCTTCCAGTGACCCAGGTTGGAAGCTGGTTTTCCAGCTGCCAAAGTTCCACTCGTTTCTTTAAAGGAGCAGAATGTTGCTTCTTGCCAGTTGGCTTTCCAGCTTGGTTCCCACTAACTCGCTTGCTCCCAAGTGGGACCAGTGGAGATACTTTGATTAAAATGTAAAATTCTGGAGAAATGAAGAGAGGCTTCCATGGGACCCATTCAAAACAAACAGAAAGTTGCTGGATAGCCATCCTCATACAATGGCTTTCCATGCTCCCATCCAGTCTTACAACAGCAGAAAATTTCCTGCCCCAATCATATTGTCCCATGAGATTCCCCTGTGCTGAGCTGGCCTGTGTTGCCCTGTTACCTGGACAATTCTAATTCTATGAGGCCACAATGGGTGGTGCTCTCAGCTGAAATTCCAGCTCCAACCAACATCTCCCACCATGTGACAGGCTCTTCCAACCCTACGCATAATCCCCTGATTATTTCATGCACAGCTTTCTCCCTCCTTTTTCCTTTTGCTTTATACTGATTCAACTATTTTTTTTTTAATCCTTAAAGTGATAGGGTGACTCATTCAGTGTTTGACTCATCAGCCACTGCTGACAGCAAAGGGACAGAAGGTTGTATCTGTTCGTTGCCAGTGGGTGATCTGCACAGCCACTAGGCAGGCAAGATTGAAGAACTGGAGCAGAGGTCTCCAAACTTGGCAACTTTAAGACTGGTGGACTTCATACTGCCTGGGGAATTCTGGGAGTTGAAGTCCACAAGTCTTAAAGTTGCCAAGTTTGGGGCCCCTGGAACTAGAGTTTGGGAAATGGAGTAAGCTGTAGGGATAGAAGGGAGAACTGTAAACGAATCTAAGAAAATTACATGATAAGAAGACGTGAGAAGCTGGGGCTCCTCCAAACAGAACCCACTATGAGGAAATTCCTTGACCATCTGATTACAGAAGTACAGGAGACAAAGTCATTTCCATTACATTTCTCCTGGAAGAGGACAGACCAAGACCATGTCAGGACTTGCAATTTCTAGAAATTTGGCAGAATCAACTTGAGCTCAGATTTGTGACTGGAAATTCCCCACATTCCCTATTGACATGGGATAAGGGGAAAACACTTCCAGAGCACCTAAAGTTGCCAACCTTTAGCATGTCCTCTAGAAATGGCATCATGGAAGCTATGTGGATTATTAGTTGTTTTGTTCTATTTGGGGTGGGTTATGCTCAGATGGAAGCCTATTGTAGAGTATTTTTGCCATCTTTCCCAGAGTCCCAAATGTGTTGGACTGTATCTTCCTGCCAATTGGGTGAATGGGTTGACTAGCTGAGGATGAGTGGAATGTGCCAACTTATCTGATCTGGTGTGACAGGCAGATGCTTTCAGGGAGAGGCAGTAGCATAAATAACTTAGTCTTGTAATATTTAGAGCTTTAAAGGTGATAACCCACATCATGAATTGTACCTGAAAGAAAACTGGGAGCCAGTATAACTCACCCAATGGGAGTATAACTGTTAGATCGGGTAGATCGGTCCCCACAGAGACGCGAGACCAAAAGTGATCATTCAGCTCTTTATTTCAGTATACAGTTCTGTACAAGACCTGTGATCTGCGGCTGCCCTTCATATAGGGATTGCTCGCGGCTCGGCAGCCAATGACAGGGCTTTGAATCACCTGCGATCAGCTCAGCCAATCGCGGTTGATTCTTAGTGCGCCAATCATGGCCATTTAGTTGTCCAATCAGGTTGAGGTCTGTGTGGACCAATCAGGATTCAGGGTTTGGAGTATGCTAATATAGAACAATAACATAGGTGAACTTAGAGGCACCCAACATTGCGCACCCTACTGCATTCTGGACTAGTTGTAGCTTCTGGGTCATTTCAAGGGCAGCCTCATATTAGAATGTAATGCAGTGATCCAAACGGGAAGTCACCAAAGCCTGGGTGACCAGGACGAGGCATGGGAAAACATGGCTGAGAAACAGTGGTGGGTGCTGTGTTCAAAGACTAGCAGCAGTCCTCCCTCCAGTCCGCCGCCAACACGGGAGCGCCGATCACTCCCATTGGTTGATGCCGTTTGACAGCCGGCTATAAAAGGGAGCTGTCAAACGGCATCAGCTGTCGCCGCCAGCTGGCTGTCAGATAGCTTCGGCAGCCGCGGCGCCCTTTATTCGCAAGAATAAAGCTGTTAGCCTTTAGCCTGGCTCCGTCTCTCTTTGTAACCGCCACTCCACAACACTGGCGACAAGGGCGGGATACAGCTAAGATGACCAGGCAGGAAATCGAGCCGAAGTCACAACAAGAAAGAGCCGAAGTCGCTACGAGCTGATCGAGTCACCGCCACTGACGCTCTCCAAAGAGCGTGAAATTTAAAGCCCTCTCAGCTGAGGAGCCGAACGCCGCTGACAGGCGCAGCTAGAAACGCTTTGCTAAAAGCGAAAACTCTATTTTTCCTCAGCTGAGGAAACCAACGCTGCCACTCTAATGGCCTCTAATCCGACATTCCCGCACTTCCAACTGGGGGCAGAAACATGGGAGTCATATATGAATAGATTTGAATGCTTTTTAAATGCCATTGATCTCGCTGAAGCCACGGATCTAAGGAAAAGCGCCTATTTTTTAAGTTTCTGTGGGGCTACAGTTTTCGACACAGCCTCTGCGCTTGTGTCCCCACCTTCTATAAAGGCTATTCCCTGGGATGAGTTGAGAGAAATCTTGTCAAATCACTACTCCCCCGGACCCTTTAAGATAGCCAGNACCCTAGCCACAGCTATTGAGGAAGCTCAGGCTGCTGAATTGCCAGAATTATCAGCAGCTGAAATTCAGGGGAACACCCCTAAGCAAGGGCAGGCTACAGTCCACTATAATGAGGTCTCCCAAGAAGTGGAAGAAGAACCTCTGGAGGTAAACTGCCTCACGCGTCCAAGACCCCCCCCCCAGGGCCACCTCGGAAATACAACAATCAGACAGCCAAACAGNGCTAAGCAGGCCTCCATACAAACACCTCAAGTTTCTGCCTCCTACCAAAGGCAAGTGGAACATTGTTACACTTGTTACCACGCGAACAAAACCACCTCTAAGCCTAACAAATTAAGCATTTCTCTTTTTATAGAAGGTAAGCCCTGCCGAATGGAAGTAGACACCGGGTCAACACTCTCCATCATTTCGTGGGCCTCCCTGAAGAAGTTGCTGCCTTCGCTCTCAAAAAGGAAACTGACCAACTGCCACCTGACTCTTCGGGACTACCAAGGGAAGACCATTCCAGTCCTGGGTAAGGGAAAATTCCTCATTCAATTCCAAAACTTTAGAGGTCACTTGCCACTGGTGGTTGTAGATGGTGCCCTTCCTAGCTTGCTAGGATTAGATTGGTTCCCTGCCCTAGGCCTCAATGTTACAGGAATTCACTCTGTGGAAAATTCTGATGTAGATGCCCTTTTTAGGGACTACTCTGATGTTTTCAGCAGTGAACTAGGCTGTTATTCAGGCACCCCCATATCTTTTGATGTGGGTCCACAAGCCACCCCAATTCGCTTGAAACCTCGGAGGGTACCTTTCGCCATTAGGCCTAAGTTAGATGCTGAATTAGATAAACTTATCAAACAGGGGGTGCTAGAACAGGTAGACTTCACCAAGTGGGAAACCCCCATAGTCACCCCTTTAAAAAAAGATGGCAGCGTGAGAATTTGCGCTGACTATAAGATGTCCCTCAACCGTTTCCTACAAATTAGTGCATACCCAGTACTTGTAATCCAACACCTGCTCCACTCTTTTGAGCCAGGCATAATTTTTGCAAAGTTAGACATGTCCCAGGCATACCAGCAATTCCCCGTTGACCAACACACTGCTGACCTACAAACTATAGTTACTCACAGGGGCGCATTTAGATGTAAACGTTTGCAATTTGGAGTTAGCGTAGCCCCTGGCATTTTCCAATCACTCATGGAAAGAATCCTCCAGGGCCTACCTGGGGTGGTTCCATACTTCGATGACATTTTAGTTTCTTCTACCAACAAAACACAACTTTTACTCAGAGTGAGATCTGTCCTTGACAGGTTTAGGCTAAACGGGCTTAAATTGAAAAAAGACAAATGCACCATTGCCACCAAACAAATAGACTTCCTGGGTTATCGAATTGATGCATCTGGAATTCACCCTGTTAAGTACTGGGCATGGGTCGAAATAACTGGAGACAATCTTTGAACGGTGAACTTCAGCTCTTTATTTGCATAGTGAC
>BHEV01001741.1:0-24693 GCA_004319985.1 Emydocephalus ijimae | reverse complement strand
CATTAAGTTTGGACTGTATTGCTTTCTTTTGAAGACTATTTTTGAGTATGTTTTATCTCCAACTGAGTATTATTGAACAGTTGGGACAAGTTGGAGGCATGAAAGGACATTTATTTATCTTTTGGATTTTGTTATGTTTGTGTTACACTCTAGGTCATCACACATTCAGAAATGCAAGGCATTCATCAATAATAGGAATATTAATGGAAGCCAGTTGTAACAGGTTATACTTCAATGGGGAGGTAATCATGTTAGTCTTCCATAGCAAAAAAGGATAATTTCTTTTTCATAATCTCCCATTTCTCCTGTCTCTTGACCTTTGTGGATCATTAAATTTGACCTTTGTCTACCGGTATCTGATCAGTTATCTCAGATACTTCTTTCTATACCTCTTTCCAAGAATGGTAAATTAGATCACAAGAAGTCATGAATCAAGCTAAAACCTCATCTAGTCCAGCTTTTTTTTATGGAGTGGCTGACCAAATAAGACCAAGTAATTCTCAAGCTTTTCAAAAAAAAACCCATTATCACATTCAATAACATTAAGTGACACAGTTTAATTGTATGTTGTGCAAAGAAAACACCACAGTGACCAAACCAGTCCTTCCCGACGCTATGATTCTACATAGCAAATCCATTTATTATCTGTTATTTTGCTTTGGTAAGCATCTAAAGTAACTTTAAAGGAAAAGATGGAATTGCTAGAGTATAATGCACCAATATCTTCTCTTGAAAAACAGCTGTTTGTTCATATCTCCCTCTTGAGATAATTGCTTTTTTCCCCATCTCTTCATAGATATTGCTTCCTTTCCTGCTTAGCCAAGGATCAGCTGAACATTATACAGTATAGAAATGAGCAGTCTTAAATTTTGATATGTAAATAAATATATAAATATAAATGAAATTCATCACTTCATTCAGCTCAACAATGCCTACTTGGTGGGTCTTTGGTGTCTCTCAGTTAGGTTGTTTTCTTTCAGACATTTCTTTACCAAACTAGGCAAAATCATCAGTGCTAGAAGGGAATGGGCTTTGCTCTTATTTTTATAAACTAGCGGCTTTCCCTGTCAGTGTTGGTAGAGTGTTCTTGGTGGTTCATTGATAAAAGCTGTTGTTTACTGTTAGCTTGTTTGTCTGTATTGTAGTTCCTTGGTTGGGGTATTATTACTTTTGATTGCTGGTCTAGTGTTAATCTGTGCTCATATGGATGTTGATTGCTGGTGAAGGGGTGCCTTGGTGTTTTGGTTTCTTTTTGTTTCTTTTGAGAGATATGTAGATGTTGTCTATCTCTATGTGCTTGTTGAGGGCCAATTTGTCTGAGTGCCAAGCCAGCAGGAATTTTCTGGCTTTTTTGGAGTTGGCTTGTGATCTAGGACAAAGGTCTCCATCACTTGTACTTCAACACTTTTGTACTTCAACTCCCAGAATTCCCCAGCCCAGAATGGGGAATTTTGGGAGTTGAAGTCCAAGTTTGGAGTTTGGTTACCAAGTTTGGAGATCCATGATTTAGGATGTTCATACTGATGCATTGATGATGTTACCTAATTGAGTAGTGAAATATCTGCAAGAAAACAACCAAGCTCAGAGAGTACCAAGGACCCTGCAGTTCAAACTTGAGCTACAAATATTCTCTTCTATTGCCAACTTTGTCTGGAAGTCACTCTTCTGTTTTGCATGCAGAGAGATTTACTTTTCTCCTACCTGCTACCTATGATTCTTCTTGCTAAAGTTGCCAAAAGATGGACCTCAGACTTTGTCCAGGCAGAATGAGTGCTCTATCAACAGCCTTTGCCTTCATCCTTTTTTTATTGATGTTTTCTTGTGAAACAAGATGTACACTGATCATGGTTTTTTTTTTCTTGCAATGGCAGCTCAGGAAATCATCCTTGCCAGCCTTTGAGTGATCTGCACTTAATGAGTTTTCTCACACAATGTGAGATTGTCCTTCTGATTTTAAATGTGTGGCTTTTGATTAATTGTGATTTATGGAAATGAATGTAGTTCTGAATGGTAGTGCAAATCACTGGGAGCTGGGAGGCACTCTTGCAAATTGGTTTTGTAAGATTAAACAACAGCTGCCTATATTTAGCTGGCACTCTCTGCCTTCAGCCTTTGAATGCGGACTGTGTGTTATTTGTTGATTTATTCAACTGTGCGTGTGCTAATACTGGCAAATATTTAGGATGCTGCTGTCAATGTTTTGCTTTTATCTCTGTGTTGTTGTTGTTCGCTATGCTATGATCTGAAGGACTAAAATGATCTCAATGCTACAGCCTCTGTAAAAATATTTTTCTTATCTGTGAATTTGACAAAACAACAGGAAGGACAGGAAAAGCATAATCTAGCCTAAGTTTAGTTTAAATTCTTTACCTTATACATTTGTATCTAGCCTTTTAAAAACTTTATTCCCACAATGGGTAATAATGTAAGTAAAGAGATGCAAATGGAAATAGTAGAAATAATCCAGAGAGTTTACAACACCAAAGCACAAAACTGAACTAAACTTGTCAATGTTGGTAGAAAAACTACAATTTTTATAAATTATAAAAAGGGTTCAGGTGTGGGGGAAAATACCAAAGCATATTTCAAACAAATAGGGAAATATAATTTCTGTTGCAGCTGCTGCCAAAAAAAAATATGGCTTTTGTTTTTTGAACAAATAACAGCCATAAAATGGGCCCTGAAAGAATTATCTGAATAGTAGGATAAATTCATATGAGGAAGTACAATCCTTGAGCTTGGTCAGTTTAGTGACTGTATTTAGGTTATTTAGCTTTTAGGGGGATTTTTTATGTCTTGTTTTTATTGGAAATATGTGCTGCTTTCCTGGATTCTGTCATTTTTCAAAAATATTGATTTTTTTTCTGGTTTGCCTGCATGTGAGTTACATTTAGCAACTTACATAATGCTAGCAGCACTATCATAATTTGCATTATTCTATAACAAGAGAAATGGAGAAACAAAGAAATAGAAGAAAAGGGGAGAGAAGGAGAGACAGAAAACTTTTATTTAATCCAGCCTTTTTTGATAGAAAACCAATCAGACTTGAAGGTTTTTAACCATGCAAGTTAAACTAAGGCTGCCCAAATTCTTTCTGATGTGCAACCAAAGGATGTGGGAAAAACCGATATTTTATGAGACACACAAAACTCAAGATATGCTGAAAAGATTACAATCTACTATTTAAATAGTCATAGTATTTTAATTTACTTGGAGCTGGGCAGATAAGCAGAAACACACATTAACACATACATGTTCTATGAATAAGAACAATGAGCTATTTGATCCAATACTCAGTGCTATATAACCAGCCTAGTATTGAAAGAAGCACCATTTTGCTTCTTAAATTAGCCATGAGATTCATATAAGCAGAACCTTCCTTTCACTGCATATGGGCAGTCCTAAATTTATGACCACAACAGGAAACACAATTTATGTTGCTAAGTGAGTCATGGTTGATTTTATGACCTTTTTTGCCATGGTTGTTAAACAATTAACTGCAATGGTTAAGAGAATCATGCCATTGTTAAGTGAATCCAGTGTCCCAAATTGGCTTTGTTGTCAGAAACTGGCTGGAAAGTTTGCAAATGATGATCATGTCATCCCCAGGATTTTGCAACCAATGTAAAAACAGCCAATATTGTAAATTAAAGTCCTTGATGAACTTGTCCAAAGCCTCTTAAAACATTTTTTGTATAGAATCTTTCCCCCATTAGACACTAGTGTTTAATGAATATGTTTCTCCCTTTTGGATTATGAAACAAATTAAATAAGGTGATTTGTTTCTGAAAACTCTTTTGATACATCACCAGGAGATAAACAAAGCTCTAATAAAATTCAGTGGCAAAAAATATACACAAATCCAGACATTCTAAAAAGGAACTTATACCTTTTCACAGAATTGTATGTTTTACTCTTGAAAAAATATTCTGCATGCATTTATTATATTTATAATCCCTTTTATCCACAAGATCAGCAATTGTCTGAAGCAAAAACATTTAACAAACACGTTTGCAAATATACAGCTAATATAAGCTTTTGCTTATCCTTGGACAATAAGCTAGCCCAAGAAAATGTTCTGGCAAAGATGAAGTTGAAGAGCATTTAAGAGCAACCACAAAGAAAAGCTCTCTTTGTAATAAGACAGGGATATTTAAGGTGACACATTCATCTGATCATAGAAATGAGCACAAGACAATTTCTAACATAATTTCCTCCTCAGACGTTGATAATACATCTCATGTCAGTTAATTAGATGTTAATAGTATGTTCAAAAGGCAATAGAAAGTCCATGGAGGTACAAAGGGACTTAGCACCTACTGATTCTTTTGAATCTGAAATTGTGTGGAAAATCAGTGGCTGGAAGCTAGAAGTTCAGTACCATGGACAGTTCCTCCATTTTTCTCACCCTTCCTTTTGCTAGCTCAGTCCACAGGTCAACTTTATTTTTATTTTTTTTGTCCTATCAGGGACAATGCTGCTGAACCAACATATGGAATTCCATCAGAATGTCTTCATTATTGCACAATTTCTTACACAGAAACATATTTGGTTCATTATACTATCACAGATAACTTAGGAGTATCAGCAATTCATAATGAACTTAAAGTATCTTAAAGCAATGGCAACAATCTCAAGCTGATAGCAGATAGTTTCATGATACTGGAAGGAACAGGCTTTATATATCATATCCTTAAATCCCAATTCCCATCTTCCATGCAAAATAGTTAAGTTCATTCATGCTTAATTTACTTACTGAATCAATCTTTTTTTTTTCATAACGCACTGAAATAACCAAATGATCTGGAACCATCAATACATAACCAAGCTTAGTTGGCTTTCCAAATGCATCTGCTGAGTTTTTGTTTGAAATATTTATGAAAATTGTAAAAAAACATAGCCATGATAGTCTTTTTTTTTTTTTAGAACTGGAAGGAGAACTCTTTGGAAATCATGCTGTGAACCAAGGAATGGAATATGGCTTCTCATGAATTGCAAAGGAAGTTTAAATACACCATAAAGATGAGAGTTGAGCTCAGCAATGTATTCATATGGAAGTGTATGTCTATATGCTAAACATATAGACATATAGAAATATACACAATGTGTGTGTGTGTGTGTGTGTGTGTGTGTGTGTGTGTGTATATGTATAATGTAAGGAAATGTGTATATTCAGATGGGAGTATCATGACACCTTGGCTGTTGGCAAATATGTTATTTTTGTTGACTTATTTTATTATATATCAGTCATCCAGAGTTATACTTTATAATATGGGTAGGCATATAAATCTTCTAAATAAATAAATGAAGCATACAATGGCCAAGCAAACTCAACAAGGTTTGTTTAGCAAATTTAACTGCAAAGAGCCCAGCTTCTCTGCTTAATTAGAATAAGAAAACTTACTGCCAGCTAATGGGATGTGAAGACAAAGGCAAACATCTGCACAGAGGCTTAATTGATTGTTTGCAGTGGTTAGAGGAGTGCTAATTAATAACAAGAGAGTGAAACAGAAAGGATAAGTTATTTGTCTACTGCAAGGTAATTGAGGCCTTTGCGCTATTGTTAGAACCTTCACTTTTTCAATATGTCATACTGTCACTTCCCCAAATCTTAACTCTCTGAAGACTGCAGGGATCAGTAAACTACCAATAAATCATTAGAGTTCATGAATTGCATTGTCCTTCAGCTTTTAAGGTGTATGGTTTTCATATAGGTAGCCCTCAACTTACAACAGTTTGTTTAGTGACCGTTCAAAGTTACAATGGCACTGAAAAGAGTGACCGATGACCATTTCTCACATTTATGATTATTGCATGATTGATGCAAGAATTATGATCACATGATCAAAATTCAAACACTTTGGCAACCGGCATGTTGCAGTGTCCCAGGTCGTATGATCACCTTTTGCAACTTTCTGACAAGCCAAGTCAATGGGGAAGCCAGATTCACTTAACAATTGTGTTACTAACTTAACAAGTGCAGTGATTCACTTAACCGTTGTGGCAAGAAAGGCCTTAAAACAGGGAAAACTCACTTAATAACTGTCTCACTTAGCAAAGGAAATTTTGGGCTCAATTGTGGTCATACATTGAGAACTACTTATGTAAAAAAGTCTGATGGACAAAATGTCATCAACAAGCCCTTGATTCCCATTTTATTTACTTATGAAATATATATGGTCACCCAACTTGTTCACTGCAGGCAGGGGTGGGATTCAACCAGTGTTACTACTGGTTCGGTGACTATGTTTTGCGCTGCACAGGCGTGTAAAAAAACCTTAAACTGTGCCACCCGGAGAGCTGAAAAGTGCTGCGCGCGGCTATGCAACATTCAAAAAGCCTCTTTTTCTCTGCTTTTTCAACCTCAGCTGTGCCATGCAAAACAGCTGAGGTTGAAAAAGCAGGAAATAAAGGACAGGTAAGAGCCCAGGCAGCGGGTGGGCCAAACAGCAGCAAACACAGAACTGGTTCAGTGTCTGCTGCCCTACAGAGCTACCAGTTCTATAGAACTGGGCAGAACTGATAGCATCCCATTCCTGACTGAAGGTCCAGCTAAAATCACTGATAGGTGATGAAGGACTCACAGTTTCCCTTCCCCTGCAAAGAATGAATATATCATTCACCATTTCACAATCCGTTTCAAAAGGATAGAAACTGATCCTTAGAAAACTTTGTCATTCCTGATTTGCAAGTAGCACACATCAAGCTGTAAAGAGCCAATATTGTGCCATTTATGGAATAGATAATAGTAAAACATGGGGAGATAACAGAAACATTTCAAGAGGTGTGAGCAGGATTTCAATACAAGTGTGAAATCAGGCCAGATAGAAGAGCTATCCTTGAGATGCACTGTAAAAATAGTACAAGTATTTCAGAGGCCTCACTGAATCTGAGGCCAACTCCAGTTGCATCAGAAGAGAAGAAAATCAGAATGATACATTCAATCTTTCTTTTGTTCTCACAACACTTTTCTAAGATAAGGTCAACAGAATGAAGAGCTCCAGATATTCTTCTCAGGTGGCTCTGAGTTACATTGCCTATGGAGCATGATCCATGAGAATTCCTCAGCATTCTATAGTACTTGAAGAATATTCCCCAGGGTGCTTTTTCAAGAGGCAACTGGACTTCCTGGTTTTTCTTTGAAGACGTTTTACTTCTCACCCGAGAAGCTTCTTCAGCAAAATGTCTTCAAAAAAAAAAAAAAACCCAAAAAGTCCAGTTGCCTCTTGAAAAAACATCTTTGGGACAATCATGACCTGGATGACTGAGAATCTCCATAGATACTTGAAGAATAGCAGAAATAACAGGAAGGAGAACAATTAGGCAGTAGAACGGCTCACCTCCAGAAGTTGTGAGTGTTCTATCATTGGAGGTTTGAAAGAAGAGATTGGAAAGCCATTTGTAAGGAATGGGGTAGGGTCTTCGGCTCAAGCAGGAGATCGCCAAGGTCCCATCCAACTCCATTATTCTAAGTTCTAAATCATGATGCTGGTCTGTGACCATAATAAAAATCGATCGATTGATAACACGAAACTGCAGTTGCATAATGCTCTCAGTGCCCTGGTTTTGTTTTTAATTTCAAGAACAGAGGAGAAAGATGCAGGTGTCACATATAGCTAAATTCACATCATTCCAATAGAAGAATGCTTTTAATGAGGAAGAACATTATTATTAAACAGAAAAAATGATTCAAATCAATGTGCATGCAATTAAAAAGGGATTGATTATCTCATCTCTGTTTCTAGCCCTCTCAAATTGTTTCTCTGGAAACAGGAGGAGCCTGAGCTGAGATCTGGGGTATAACAGAAAGAAACAGAAGCAAAGGGGGGAAACAGTTGCAGAATTTGGGGAGTTTAATTTAACTCTGCTCAAATGTTGGCTGTTCTCTGTTGCTCCCTCTGCCTCAGCCCATTCAGTAGATCCTTCAATTTGGGGAGGAATATTATTAAGAAGTGAAGGGGTTGCTGGAGGAAAAACAAGTACTGTTAATCTCTACAAGTGGTTCTCGGCTTATGACCACAACTGGGACCAGAATTTCCATGGCTAAGTCAAGCAGTTGCTAAGTGAGTCATGTCCAGTTTTGCAGCTTTTTCTACCATCACTGTTAAGTCAATTAGAGAAGGCATTAAGTGAGTCATGCAGTCATTAAATGAATCCAGCTTCCCCACTGAGTTTGCCTGTTGAAAGCCAGCTGGGAAGTTTGCAAATGGCAATCATGTGACTCCAGGACTCCATTGCAACCGTCATAAATATATGCTCGTTTCCCAAGACCCAAACTTTAATCCTATGACTGTGAGGTGGCTCCGATGGTTCTAAATCCAAGGACCAGTTATAAGTCATTTTGGGGGGCTATTGTAACTTTGAACAGTCATTCAATAAATGGTTGTAAGTTGAGAACTACCTGTACCATCACAGGAGCAGGCCCAGTGCTAACAACTTTGTGGAACATGTAGACATGCCATCCTATTCCTTCAAGAAGAGCTGGTTCAATGAGAACGAATTTTTGGTCCTTTGGTGCATTAAATATTAAGCAATTCTCTGCCCCTTGTATTATAGAAGGAAACTGGAAAATTCTACAAAGAAGCAAAGCTTTGATGAATTTTACTATATTTTGAGTGAAACATGTCTGCCAAAATGACCTACATACCACCACATCTTAGGAACAATCTGGAGGGTAAAAGCTAAAGATCAAGGTTCCCCTTGCACATACATGCTAGTTGTTTCTGACTCTAGGGGGTGGTGCTCATCTCCATTTCAAAGCAGAAGAGTCCGCGCTGTCCGAAGACGTCTACGTGGTCATGTGGCCAGCATGACTAAATGCCGAAGGTGCACGGAACGCTGTTACCTTCCCACCAAAGTGGATCCTATTTTTCTACTTGCATTTTTACATGCTTTCGAACTGCTAGGTTGGCAGAAGCTGGGACAAGTAACTGGGAACTCAGTCCGTCACGTGGTGCTTGGGATTTGAACCGCTGAACGGCTGACCTTTCTGATTGACAAGCTCAGTGTCTTAGCCACTGAACCACCACGTCCCTATCATATCTGAAGAGGTTATACGGAGGTTAAAAGAGGATGGGAAGACACATATCCTGTTGCATTTGAGAAGGGTTGTCCCTTGGGGAAAGGGAAGGGTATCTGTTATGTTCTGTGCATGGGCGCAAAGGAGGAGACGAGCCGGTGAACAGTGAACTTCAAACTCTTTATTTACATGTGAAAACAGCTCAGCTCAATGGCCGCAATGGGCCCCTTTATATAGGCAAACTCTTAACTATTTAACCAATGAAACACGGGGAGCGCTAGCTCCATTAACCAATGGGAGAGGCTCATTAATAGCCAATCAGATTCTCCTGAACGGACCAATCCGATGTCGCTATTATCGGCCAATCAGAAGTGCAGGGCCAGAACCCTGCACTTTGCTTCAAGCTCTTAATAATCTTTATTCAAGTATTTATTGATTCACAACAGTATCTTTAATATGAACTTTAATGGCATCAGGAAGGGAGGCAGCAGAAGGGAAAACCAAAAATAACTTTTTTTAAAAAAAAAAAGAGTCCTATTGTAGAACTGTATTGGCTTACATTAGTTTCTTAGCTACCCCTTTTGTTCTCTTTACCTCCTCTCTTATTCTTACTGTCAAAATTTCAGCAGTAAACTCTCTCAGTTGGGAATTGTTTTTTTGGCTGTGCTACCTTTTTAAAGAGCTGCAGGCTCTTTTGGCACTCTATTAATAATAATGTTCTTGTTCTGTTCCAGAACAGCGTGGGAGCACTTCTCCCATGGCACCCGATGGGAGAGGCTAGTCAGCGAGGCACGTTCAGAGCTTTCAAGAGTCCTCCACTTCTTTATATGCTGAGCGCAAAGGCCTTACGTTATGGCAGCCAACATCCCAAATCGTTGCAAGAAAATGGCAACATTATTGAGGGCCTTCCTTTAAATCACCTCGTTTGCATAATGCTGGGGAAATTAGCCTTGGCCTGGCCTTGGTCCAGGGGAAGCTATCCTCTTCCAAGACAGCAAGAGAAATTTCCTGTACTATTTGCACTCTGGAAAAAGGTTTAGAAGTAGTTTTCTTTTCTTTTCTTGCATCCTGCAGGTAGCTTTGCTCTTATTTCTGGTTGGCTCTGCAAACACAGGGGCCTGTCAAGCCAACCAGCAAAATTCTACATTCTTCAGGCCTGTTTAGTGGATCGCTTGGCAATCCGAGCGTACTGGAGATTCCTATGGAAGAGACTGATCTAAAATACGGCTACAAAACTTGAACGGGGAAGAAGAAAACATCTATTCCCAGCTTCAAGAATTATTTTACACCACGGCTGTCAAATTCATGGCCCGTGGTCCAGATGCATCACAGGCCAGGTTTAGCGAAGGGAGAAAAAGTTGTGATATGTCATGTGACAACACCATAACGACCTGAGTTTGATACCCCTGTTTTACACAGTCCATCATCTGATCAAGAGAGTAAGCCCGATTTTAAATAGAACCCTATTTTACAGGTAGTCCTTGACTCACAACCATGTTTAGAAAACCTTCAAAGTTACAATGACATCGAACAAAAGTGACTTGTAATCGAGTTTCACACATGCAATATCCCCATAAGTCATGTGATCAAAATGTGGGTGCTTGGCAACTGGCATGTCTTTATGAGAGTTGCACTGTCCTGGGATCACCGTTTGTAACCTTTCCAGTTGGTTTCAGACAAGCCAAGTCAGTACGAGAGGCAGATTCACTTAATGACCACATCAGAGGTGGTATTCAGCAGGTTCTGACCAGTTCTGGAGAACCAGTAGCAGAAATTTTGAGTAGTTTGGAGAACCGGCAAATGACTGGCCCTGCCCCCATCTATTTTCTGCATCCTGAGTCCCAGCTGATTGGCTGGGTCTTCTTTTGTTGCCCTGCACAGGAGAATGGAGCTGGAAACCAGGTTAGTGAGGTGGGGAGGGAATGAGGATTTTGCAGTATCTTTCCCCTGCCACGTCCACCAAGCCACACCCACAGAACCAGTAGTAAAAATGTTTGAATCCCACCACTGGACCACATGATTCACTTTAACAACTGCTGTGATCAAAGGTGGGATTCTACCAGTTCGCATCTATTCGCTAGAACCGGTTGTTAACATTCTAAGCAGTTCGGAAAACCGGTTGTTAGAAGAAATTACTGGCCTAATCCTGTAAGGAAGGCAGGAAGGAAACATTCTGGTGTTGCTTACAGAAACTGCCTCTCCGTTAACCCTTATTACATTCTTGACAGACTTCCTGTCTCAGGAACTTCTCTGGAGTTTTTTTCACCTCCTTTGCTGGTACTTTGCTTGTGTGGAGTGACCATTCAAAGTTACAATGGCACTGAAAAAGGTGACTTATGACCATTTTTCACACTTATGCCTGTTGCAGCATCCCCACAGTCATGAGAGGCCAGGCGAGGAGATGCATGCCTCGATGTGAGTGATATTGAGTTGGCCACGCCCAGCCAATAACATGACCACCAAGCCACGTCCACCCAGTCACATGACCACCAAGCTACGCCCACCACCTAAGCCACACCCACAGAACCGGTTGTTAAAAAATTTGAATCCCACCCCTGGCTGTGATTCACTTAACAACTATGGCAAAAGATGGGGAAATGAGGCAAAACTCACTCATACTACCTTTGTTTTTATAAATATCTCAAGGTGGTGAACATACTTAGTGCTCCTCCCTCCTCGATTGGCAATAGAAATTTGGGACTTTCTTGTGGTTGTAAGTTGAAAACTACCTATACACAGTTCTAAAAATCTGCATTCTGTGGAAACAGCTGCCGTGGAACATCTATTCAAAAGAGGCAGCTAGGAACAGATTTTACAGTTTTAAAAAATTACGTGCTTTTGAAGGTCTTCAGTCCCTTCATTAAGTTGCTCCAAAAGAGCACAGTAAAAGGGATTGCTAACAGCTACAGTAAAAACATTACCTAAGCAACCCCTTTCTCTCTCCCAAAGTTCATTTATCCTTTACAAGCTCCATTCTACATGCTGAGTCTACTCAGATGCCATCTCCCTGGGTGACCAGTTAATGGCCAGGCTTGGTTAAGAAAGATGCATTTGCAAGTGCAGATAAGAAGGTTTGGGATTAAGCTCAGATTCACAACCAGGCCATTCCAGTCCTTTAGCAGGCATGCGACAGCCAAGCTCAAGCGGCAGCAAAAAGTTATGATCATACATGGTGCCCTGTCAACCCCAATGATGTGATCGATAGGTCCTTCTAGAGCTATAAAACTCCAGTCCTGGTGTATCTTAGTTCAGGGCCAAAGACTCCAACTTACATTTCAACTTTTCCCTACTGTAGGCGCCTGTGTAAAGGATGGCTATCTTAGACATTTGCTGTAAGGAATCCAGTAGTAAGTCATGAACTTCATTGAAAACACTGCATAATTAGCACCGTAACTCTTTGTTTTGGCCTCCAATCCCTGTTCCTATTATGCACTAGAACAGGGGTGTCAAACTCAAGGCCCGCAGGCTGCATCATGGGGTGCTTAGATCTGGCCCGCAGGGCTGCTCCGAAAGCAGCACCCATAGTGCTTCTGCCAGTGAAAACAGGAGGCCCTCCTGAGCTCCATTTTAGGTCATGATAGCCTCCTGCAGCCCTCTGCCAGCAAAAATGGAAGCCCCTACCCTCGAACTCCGTTCTTGCTGGCATAGGGCTGCAGGAGGCCATCACGCATGAAAATGGAGCTCAAGAGCCTGTTTTCACTGAGGGAGCGCTCTGGCCACAGACACCCTCTGACACAAGTGACGTCAAGTTGGCACGCCCCCCCAGCCACACTCACTCCACCCAAGGTCAAACACAACCCTGATGTGGACCTCAATGAAATCAAGTTTGACACCCCTGCACTAGAACATAATGGGAACAAGGTCTTGAGGTCTTAACCTATGCTAAATTTCATATAATATAATATTAATATAATATAATTATATAAAACTCAATTTTTTTTATTATCAATAGATTTTTATTGTTTTCCACCAGTGCAAATCTTAGTTAATTTTTTCAATAGCTTTTGCATCAATATATAATATTATCTTACATTTCCATCATCTATTCATACATATCATTAATACATATTACCTTTATGTACAATTACTATTATTATTAATCTTTAACCTTTTTGTCTACCTATTTACATATTATGTATCACTCTCTTGAGAATTCTCTTCTAGTCATCCTTTCTAATTCTTATCTCTCTTTTCTAGCCACATGTACCATCTGTGCCAAACAGAGTAGTATTCAAAGTCTTCTTTTCCCTTTATTTTTAGTGTGAGCATATCTATTTCAGCACAGTAAAATTAATTCTTCTGTTGGGAGAAAACTCAAACTCAATTTCATTGAGGGCGCATCAGGGTTGTGTTTGACCTCAAAGGGCTGGGGTGGGTGTGGTCAGAGTAGGCATGGCTAGCTCAACATCACTCATGTCAGGGGCACCTGTGGCGGCCAAAGCACCTGTGGCAGCAAAAACAGGCTCCCGAGCTCCATTTTCAGCTGTGAGGGCCTCCTGCAACCCCCTGCCAGCAAAAACAGAGCTTGGGGGGATGTATGCAGACTCCTGAGCTCTATTTTCACTGGCAGAAGCACCTCAGGCTGATCTTTGCTGTTTCTAAGGCAGCCTCGCAGGCCACATCTAAGCATCCCATGGGCCGGATCTGGCTCTTGGGCCTTGAGTTTGACACCCCTGCTGTAAACAATCTTACTCCACCTCTCCTTTTACTCAGATAATTTCTAGATTAGATCCTCTGCTGTTCCCTGCCAGTATCATTCATGAACTTGATTGTTGAGATGATGACGAATATAGACCAACGCATCAGCCTCAAAAATATCTACCAAGACATTGTAAGATGCTAAGGCAACTTTTCAATTATGCCGAAAGTTGAGGAAACAGAGTAATTTTTCTTCTTTATTTGCTATGTTTTAAAGCAGTAACATTTGTTTAGAAAATCACACCACACTAGATACAAACATTGGCCAATTTCATTGTGACTCAGCTCAAAATAACTTTCAGCTGTGGTTCCAAAATGGACAGCCATAAATACTTCTTAGCACAAGGAGGAGACAAACTGCTTATGTTTATTTTTAGGATGACATGACTAGAAATTTAGAGGGATTTGGAGCACTACAAAAAAAAAAAGGAAACGTATCATTCCCCCCCATCCTGCCACCTCCAATTTAGCATCCCGTAGATTTACCGATTCTTTTTGTTCTATCAAAGAATATCTAGCTCAGTGGCATTCTCCCTGAGCTGTTATTTGAGGGATGACTTTACTAAGGTCTATTAGCAATGACAATATTTTCACATGTAAAAATGTTTGGGGGGCAATTTGTATAATTTTATTTATGATAAGTGACCTGGTTTAAAGTAAATCACCAAATTTGCCAAATTTCAGGAAAACAAATATTTCCATCTGGGATGGATGGATGATAAATAGGTAGATAATAGATGGATGGATGATAGAGAGAGAGAGATGATAGATGATAGATGAGAGAGAGAGAGAGAGAGAGGATGGATGATAGAGAGAGAGAGAGATGATAGATGATTGATAGATGATTGATGGAGAGAGATAATAGATAGAAGATAGAAAGTAAATAGATAGGTGATAGATAGATGATTGATAGAAGAAGTATACTTTATTGGCCAAGTGTGGTTGGACACACAAGGAATTTGTCTTGGTGTAAATACTCTCTACAAACATAAAGAAAAGGTACATTCGTTAAGAATCAAGAATCATAACATGCAACACTTAATGATAGTCATAGGGTACAATCAACAATCAAATCATACAAGGAAACAGTCAATATAAATCATAATATTGGACTGTGCAGAAATGAATAGACTAACACTGAAGATAAAAGAAAAGACAGAATATTTTCAAACTTGGGACTTGTTTTATCAATGGCTGGATAAAAGAAGTAGAAATTAGGAACTGAATAAGTATTACTATGTAAATGAATCAACCCAGACAATATGCTGTCCATGAAGCACACAGTGTATGTAAAGAGAAAACAAATAAAAAATATAGTATATAAACAAAAACAAAAATAATATTGGGAAACTTCCATCAATTTCCATTTTTATTTGTTGCTGGATCTGATTGCAGCCCAGTTCATTCCTGCCTAGGATTGTCTGCTGAGCACAACTGTTTCAGCTGCCTGTCCAGTGGGAACTGCCTGTATTCCAAAGGCGTGATTAAGGCTATCCCTCTTAAATATTTATGTTATCTCAAACACTTGACTTATTGACTTCTTGCATGTAGTTAAATGAGGGGATCCCAAGGGCTCAACAGATTGGACAGGCATTAAGTGCAATAAATCAACTTGAATTGCAAGCAGCCAAAGAAAGAACAAAAGACAATATCAACCATCGGTGAACTTAATTGGCACTGAAGATCATCGTATTAAAACTTGAGTGAGACAACATGTAATTTGATGCTTTCTATTTTAGCTGTACAAAGCCAGCATTTTGCAATGGTCCGTGGTTATTAATTTGACATATTAATTGCATGCTGCAAAGCTGTCAATTTGGTCAGAAACAATGGACCAACTGTTGCAGATAAATAAACTTAGAAAATCCATCGGCAGCTGCCACAACATTCAAGAACTCTTGAATGTATCTCCTTTCAGAGCTACAGGCAAGGATGAAATGATGTGCTATTTACTTAACTAATAATTAATGTAAACACTTCACAGCTCCTTAAAGAGAGCAGTAAACAAAATGCTGAGCCCACATTTTGCCAACTGCCTTGTCAAATGCTATGGGTGCAATTGGTGCATGGAATCAAACTATTTCATTCATTGGATACCCAATGTATTTTTAAAAGCCCCCTCCCCTAAGTCTCTGTGGAAAAACCTTTTGCATCAAGGATCCTATTTATTTTCATGCCATAAAACAAAAGCAGAAACGCCCACAGACACCACTGCATTTTTATAAATAAATAAAAAGTACTCTGCACAAATCAAAACTGTCTTACGTCATATCTCTACAGCACTGTTTCTCAAACTTGGCAACTTTTCCCCAGGGAACTCTGGGAGTTGAAGTCCACACATCTTAAAGTTGCCAACTCTGAGAAACACTGCTCTGTAGGGATGGCCGCGGCAGTAAAAGTAATGGATTTTGAGGCACTTTAAATAAGAAATCAATTTATTCTTTCTTAAGCTTTCATGAACCACAGGCCACTTTAATCTGAAGTAGGGAACACAGTTCTATGAAAGAGCTATTATCATAAGAAAAGGAGGACCAAAAGCAGTGATAATCCCCACAGCCATTCTCAAGTTCATTGTGACTCCCATTTTTTAAAAAATCAAGGACACTGTAATAGAAGATGTTCCATACACAAAACAAGGAATAGCATTCACACACAGGCATACACAATTTGGTTTAGTGGTGAAGGGATCCTGCTCATGTTTTCCTTGGAGTTTAATTCTAAAACTTTGGTGGTCCGCAGAGAAATGTCACCCCCAGAGCACGCCCCAAAGCAATTAATCCAGGCTGTGCATGAACACAAGTCTGCCCATATGGCCCATGGGAACCCTCCCCGCCCACTCATTCCTTACCTGGCAAACTTGCCTGCTAAATTGCTATTTTTCCTGGTTTTTTTTTCCGACTATCAGCAGTTCTGCTGTGCCAGGAGATTTAGATTAGCTAGAAAGCAGGAAATTGTTGGATTTCTTGCTTTCTAGCTAATCTTTAAATCTTCAGCTCTGCTTTTAAGCAGAGCCGAACCTCCCTTAAGACTGAAGATTCTACACTGCTCAAAAAAATAAAGGGAACACTTAAACAACACAATGTAACTCCAAGTCAATCACACTTCTGTGAAATCAAACTTTCCACTTAGGTAGCAACACTGATTGACAATCAATTTCCATGCTGTTGTGCAAATGGAATAGACAACAGGTGGAAAGCATAGGCAGTTAGCAAGACATCCCCAATAAAGGAGTGGTTCTGCAGGTGGTGACCACAGACCACTTCTCAGTTCCTATGCTTTCTGGCTGATGGTTTGGTCACTTTTGAATGCTGGTGGTGCTTTCACTCTAGTGGTAGCATGAGACGGAGTCTACAACCCATACAAGGGCTCAGGTAATGCAGCTCATCCAGGATGGCACATCAATGCGAGCTGTGGCAAGAAGGTTTGCTGTGTCTGTCAGTGTAGTGTTCAGAGCATGGAGGCGCTACCAGGAGACAGGCCAGTACATCAGGAGATGTGGAGGAGGCTGTAGGAGGGCAACAACCCAGCATCAGGACCGCTACCTCTGCCTTTGTGCAAGGAGGGAAAGGAGGAGCACTGCCAGAGCTCTGCAAAATGACCACCAGCAGGCCACAAATGTGCATGTGGCTGCTCAAATGGTCAGAAACAGACTCCATGAGGGTGGTATGAGGGCCCAACATCCACAGGTGGGGGTTGTGCTTACAGCCCAACACTGTGCAGGATGTTTGGCATTTGCCAGAGAACACCAAGATTGGCAAATTTGCCACTGGCACCCTGTGCTCTTCACAGATGAAAGCAGGCTCACACTGAGCACATGTGACAAACGTGACAGGGTCTGGAGACACTGTGGAGAACGTTCTGCTGCCTGCAACATCCTCCAGCATGACCGGTTTGGCAATGGGTTAGTAATGATGTGGGGTGGCATTTCTTTAGGGGGCTGCACAGCCCTCCATGTGCTCGCTAGAGGTAGCCTGCCATTAGGTACCTCAGACCCTTTGTGAGACCATATGCTGGTGCAGTTGGCCCTGGGTTCCTCCTAATGCAAGACAATGCTAGACTTCATGTGGCTGGAGTGTGTCAGCAGTTCCTGCAAGATGAAGGCATTGATGCTATCGACTGGCCCGCCCGTTCCCCAGACCTGAATCCAATTGAGCACATCTGGGACATCATGTCTCACTCCATCCACCAATGCCACGTTGCACCACAGACTGTCCAGGAGTTGGAGGATGCTTAGTCCAGGTGTGGGAGGAGATCCCTCAGGAGACCATCTGCCACCTCATCAGGAGCACGCCCAGGCATTGTAGGGAGGTCATACAGGCACATGGAGGCCACACACAGTACTGAGCCTCATTTTGACTTGTTTCAAGAACATTACATCAAAGTTGGATCGGCCTGTAGTGNAATTGAGCACATCTGGGACATCATGTCTCACTCCATCCACCAATGCCACGTTGCACCACAGACTGTCCAGGAGTTGGAGGATGCTTAGTCCAGGTGTGGGAGGAGATCCCTCAGGAGACCATCTGCCACCTCATCAGGAGCACGCCCAGGCATTGTAGGGAGGTCATACAGGCACATGGAGGCCACACACAGTACTGAGCCTCATTTTGACTTGTTTCAAGAACATTACATCAAAGTTGGATCGGCCTGTAGTGTTTTTTTCCACTTTAATTTTGAGTGTAACTCCAAATCCAGACCTCTATGGGTTGCTAAATTTGATTTCCACTGATAATTTTTGTATGATTTTGGTTTCAGCACATTCAACTATGTAATGAACAAAGTATTAAATAAGAATATTTCATTCATCCAGATCTAGGATGTCTTATTTTTGTGTTCCCTTTATTTTTTTGAGCAGTGTATTATTCACTGCAGACTCAGCCAATGGCACAAACCCAGATCTCTAAGTGAATCTGTGATTCTGTGAGCAACTCAATCTGCCTGCCTGCTTTGCTTGATTTGGGCAAAAGTTGCTCTTTTTTATAAAAAAAAAAATCAATATTTACATAAATGTTTATAATATTCACATATAAACCATGCCCAGCCAGTCATATGACCACCAAGCCACACCCACAAATTAGGCCATGCCCAAGAACCTGTTGTTAAGAAATTTGAATCCCACCCCTGCCTATGTGTGTGTGTGTATGAGAGTGAGAGAGAAAGGGAGAGGGAGGGAGAGAGAGGGGATAGATCAGATCTCTCTCTCCCTGCCTCCCTCCCTCTCCCTCTCTCTCTCTCCCCCACCAAAGTCAGCAAGCCACTGTCAGTCAAAATTCACATTAGTGGTCCCCGTGATTTAAAATTATGAGTTTGGTAGTCCCTAAGGTCCAAAACGTTGGCGATCCCTTGTTTAAGAGGCATCTTAAATCTTCAAAATACATTAGATACTCATGGCATACCTTTGAAATCCCCAAGCTGGTTCAACTTTCTCATCAGGATTTAGGAGGCAAATTTGGTTCCTGGTCCTTTTGCAGGACTTAAAGGGCCCCTTTATAGCTTCACGCCATCCCCAAATCCCCTCAAATATGAGAATTCCTCAGCCCCACCTTTGCTACTCTTCCTTCTTCTACTTTCCACCTATTTGGGGAAAATAAGCCCTGCAGCTTTCTTTTGTTCTAACAGGTTCTACCAATGGGAAAAAAAAAAAAGCCCTACTGCTTATTTCTGGCTATTACCAGATAAAGGAGAACAAAATAAAAGTAAAAATTATAAAACATTAAGCAATAAAATAACAAATAATAGAAAATATTGACATGTTGCCATGGGTGGGATTCTACCGATTCGGCTCAGTTTGGGCGAACCGATCCAACGATCAGCTGTTGGGCCTACCACCTGCTCCAGCTCTAGTCTGTGCTTTATATCCTGGTTTTCAAGCTCAGCTGATTCAAGCAGCAGAGTGGATTGCCGCACACCAGCTGTTTAACACACAGGGATTGCTGGAGAAGGTCAGTAGTAAACACTCTGCGCACATGCGAAGCGCATGCTCACCAAACCGGTTGTTATGCTGGTTGAATCGCATCCCTGCATGTTGCCCAAAGCCCAGTGTGACCTTGAACTTAAAAAATTGTGTGTCCTGGTTTAGCCCATTACTAGAATAGAATAGAAAATGGAAACAGAACAGAGTTGGAAGGTACCTTGGAGGTCTTCTAGTCCAAACCCCTGCTCAAGCAGGAGAATATACTATTTCAGACCAGTGACTGTCTAGACTTTTCTTAAAAACATCCAGTGATGGAGGGCCCATGATTTATGGAGGCATAAACAGTGAGAACAATTAACCAGTGGAACAGCTTGCCTCCAGAAGTTGTAAATGCTCCATCACTGGAGGCTTTCAAAAAGAGACTGGACAATCATTTGCCTGAAATGGTATAAGGTCTCCTGCTTGAGCAGAGGGTTGGACTAGAAGACTCCAAGGTTCCTTCCAACTCTATTATTCTATATTCTGTGATCCATTGGCTGGGCTTGCACAACATGATTGATGCAGTCAATCCCTTTCTCAGCTACCACACCCACCCCTGTACCAGCAATTGAACAGCAAGAACTCCACAGTTCAACCCTGAGCTACAAATATTTTTTTCTACAGAGTTGGAGTTCCTAGAGAAGCCCTGTACTTGTGGGGGTCTCTGTGGGACTTCCTCTCTGTCTCAGAACCCAAAACTGATAGTCAACTCTACAGTAAATAGTTCATACAACACAGCTGAATGAGGGAAGCTTTAATCCCAGATACATTTGGAACTTATTTTGAGCTAAAAGTAACTTACAAGTCTTCAGGGGGGCAGTTAATTGGGTTAGAGTTTTATAACCATATTGGGTGAATAGAGAATTATATATCCTGAACCTTATCCTCAAGTAAATGTCCTGCAGCTAGGCAGGCAAAAAAAAATATTTTTCCATTGATTATCAAGGGAGCAAATCTGAGACCTTTCTCAAAACCAGATGTAGCATTAAGGCAGCTCTGTTCTGAGTCCAACAGTGTGCATTTTAATCCAGTCAAAGCTCCATCAGAAGGAATTCGTCTATCATTCTTTCCAACATAATTTCCTCAGTCCAGACATTTTAAGCTAGGTTGTGGAACAAATTCCATAACTGGCCCTGACCATTCTGCAAGGGAGAATGAATCACCCATTACCCAGGGCTTGGATGTTCTGAGGGGTCCTTGATGCTGTCTGAGTTTGGTGATTTTCTTACAGACGTTTCATTACTAAACTACATAACATTATCAGTGCTAGTAAGGAATGTGGTTTGCTCTTAGTTTATATTCAAAGCAAGCTACTAGAACAGAGGTGTCAAACTCTATTTCATTGAGGGCCTCATCAAGGTTGTGGTTGACCTCAGGGGGCCAGGTGGGCATGGCTGGGGTGGTCATGGACTAGTAATTGCAGCCGACTGGGTGGTCGTGGCCAAAGTGGGGCTGGGGATTGGGTGATCATGGCCAGGTAGGGCTGGGGGCAGTGGTGGGATTCAATTTTTTTTATTACTGGTTCTGTGGGTGCGGCTTGCTGGGTGTGGCAGGGGAAGGAGACTGCAAAATCTCCAGTCAGATGTCGGATTTGCCGGTTCTCCAAACTACTCAAAATTTCCGCTACCGGTTCTTCAGAACTGGTCAGAACCTGCTGAATACCATCTCTGGCTGGGGGGGGATTCATTGTCTCCAGCGCATGCCCAGGGGGAAGCAGCAGCCATTTGCAGGCTCCAGGGTGGCCTTGCAGATCTAAGGCTGACCATGTTTTAGCCCAAGTTTTAGATTCAGTGCCCGGCTGACTTGGCTCCAGTTTCTTGCTAAGGAGTTTTAGCCTCAGATATTTTGGAAGAGACAGACTTTCTCCCCCATCTGGAATGGCCGCTGTGGGACTCAGTGTTTGTTTGCCTGTTTTTTATAGGTCTGCGCTGCTTTAACTTTTTAAACATTCTCCCAAATTCAGAGATGGTATTCAGCAGATTCTGACCAGTTCTGGAGAACCAGTAGTTGAAATTTTGAGTAGTTTGGAGAACCGGCAAATCCCACCTCTGACTGGTCCCGCCCCCATCTATTCTCTGCCTCCCAAATCCCAGCTGATCGGCTGGGTCTTCTTTTGTTGCCCTGCAGGAGAACGGAGCTGGAAAGCAGGTTAGTGGGTTGAAAATGAAGATTTTGCAGTATCCTTCCCCCAGGAGTGGGGAGGGAATGGAGATTTTACAGTATCCTTCCCCTGCCACGCCCACCAAGCCACACCCACAGAACTGGTAGTAAAAATAAATAAATTCCACTACTGTCCAAATTGCTTTCAGCATTGACATCCACTCGGTCAGGCTGACTGAGGGTGGATCCCTTTCATGAGGGCGAAGTCCATACCACTCACTATTCTGAAGGGGATTAATCCAGTCCTTCGCTGTTTGCAAGGCAGCGTGCGAGCCAGATCTAACCATATTGCAAACCGGATCTGCCTGGCCTATTGGCCTTGAGTTTGACACCCCTGCATTAGAATATAAATTGAGTGCAAACTCCACTCCTTATTAACATCAAAGATGTTACCTATTCTGGGCAATGAAACATCTGCAAGAAAACAGCCAAACACAGAGAGCAACCAAGGGTCCCTCATTTCAACTCTGAGCTACAAATATACACCTTTACTTCAAAATTCTCTATCCATTGCCTTTAGGAACTTAGGCTGCTCAGATATAACCACTATGTATACCACCACACCCTGAGTAAAAGGAAAGGCGCTGATCAGGCAACACACCGAGTAGCTTGTATTTGTCCACGTTCACAACAAGGATATTTTTAATCTCTGTTATAGAATGATGCTTGGTTGATCTTTTCCTATACTGTAGAGATGCACAACCGCTGTGAGCTTTGAATTATGGTTTCAGAGACTTCTCAGAATAATTACAGTATTGTAGTTTTGATTATTGATATAGTGGTATTACAAAAAAATGTTTGATCATGGTGAGGAGGTTCAGGAGTGTATGTCTATGGAGATTCTCAGTCATCCAGATTACGGTTGTCCCAAAGATGTTTTTTTCAAGAGGCAACTGGACTTTATCTTTTCCTTGAAGACATTTTGCTTCTCATCCAAGAATCTTCTTCAGTTCTTCAGACTGAATGGTGGAGAATGGAAGAATTTACATTCCTTGCAGTCGTCTGATGGCTAGCACTCTTTGTGAGAGTCGTTGAAGCCACTTGGAGGTTTATCTGTGCCTTCAGGGTCACCTGAATAGTGTAAATAGGTTTTTACAGATTAACCGAGTTGGAAGGGAGATTGGAGTCCAACTCCCTGCCCAAGCAGGAGACCCTACACCAACTCTGACAGATGGAAGCTTTCAAGAGGAGTCCAATCTCCAGGGATGAAGCTCCCACAACTTCTGAAAGCAACTTCTATTCCATTGGTTGGTTGTTCTCACTCTCAGAAAATTTCTCCTTATTTCTAGGTTGAATCTCTCCTTGGTCAGTTTCCATTACTCCTAAACTTCTTGGATAAACCTTCAAGTGGCCTCAGTGATTCTCAGAGAGTGTGCTAACCGTTAGATTACAAAAACAAAAACCTCCAGTTGCCTCTTGACAAATCACCTTTGGGTTCAGGGGTGTCAATTTTCCCCTGTGCATAACAGGTTTTTAAGGTTTTCACTGGGATAAAGTAACTGTATGTTCTCCTTCTTCTTGCAAGCTTGCCAGTTAGGTACTTTCTATTTCTGAGACTTGTTATTTTTTTAAGACATGCCTTGAGGAGAGCTACTCAGAGGAAGATCAGCCATTTGAGCACGCAAAGCTGTTACAAGCAATAGAAAGGGCTAATTGGGTGCATGAATTTTGGTTCTTTGCAACCAAAAGTTTGGGAACTTTCTCAAGAGTGGAATCACAAAGCAGGTAGAATCCTAAAACAGTAAAGAGGTAGTCCTCGACTTAAGACCACAATAGATCCCAACATTTGTTAAGTGAGACATTTGTTAAGTGAGCTTTGCCCCCTTTTACGACCTTTCCTGACACTGTTGTTAAGTGAATCATTGCAGTTGATAAATTAGTCACCTGGTTGTTAAGTGAATTGGGCTTCCCCATTGACTTGGCTTGTCAAAAGATTGCAAAAGGGGATCGTAAGACCTTGAGAAACAGCAATGGTCATAAGTATAAACCTACTGCGAAACATCTGAATTTTAATCACATGATCGTGAGGATGCTACAAAGATTATAACTCTGGAAAATGGTCATAAGACACTTTTTTCAGTCCTGTTGTAATTTTGATCAGTCACTAAATGAACTGTTGTAAGTTGAGGACTATTGTATTGTATATACTACTTGGCCTTGAACAGTTTTGTTCAATTTTCTACTCAGAGCAGGAGAATGGATTTGATAGCTGAAGAGATACAAGATTTCATCACTTCTTCTGCATCACTTTCCTTGTTCACCTTATTTTAGATACTTCCACAGTTAATTATAATCTTTTTCATCCCAATTCACCTCGCAGGGGTTATTGTTGTGGGGAAAATAGAAAGTGCTAGCTGCCTTGAGTTAGTTATCAAAATGATCAAGGAGAGAAACATAAACAGGCTTGTTCAGTAAATTGTCTTTGCTTTTACCTTTATATAGTATGTAAGATCATTTTTCTAAATCTTAGAAGCTGTGGTGTATTCAGTAACCTGTGTAAATAGGGGTTAAGACTTCAGTCATGAGGTCAAATCTGCCATCTTGACTTTTATAAATCACCCTCACCGTGACTCTACTGTTCATGACTTACTATGTTACTAACTGAATGAGTGCAGTGATTCACTTAGCAACTGTTTCAACAAAGGTTGTAAAACTGATTCACTTAACAAACATCTCACTTAGCAACATAAATTTTGGGCTTAATTGTGATTGTAAGTCAAGGGCTACCTATATTTGGCAATTATGTAAGAAATATATAAGATTTCTTACATATATATAAATATATAAATTATATATTATACAATTTATATTATTTTACAATTTATATTATATTATAGATATATAAGATATATATATATATATA
>BHEV01001739.1:19992-44021 GCA_004319985.1 Emydocephalus ijimae | reverse complement strand
TATGAACTAATAAAACACTTAAATAAAGTTTATCAAAAGCTTTAGAAAATAGCAGGGTTCTAGCCCTGCACTTCTGATTGGTCCGTTCAGGAGAATCTGATTGGCTGTTAACGAGCCACTCTCATTGGTTAAGTGGGTTAACAATCCACATTTCCTATTGGTTACTAGAGCAGCAGCTTGCCTATAAAAGGGCTGCTGTTGCCCTGGGGTTTTTGCTCTGTTCAGAATGTTAAATAAAGAATTGAAGTTCACTGTTCACCGTCTCGTCTCTGTTCCTTGCGCCCATGCGCAGAACTTAACACCCACAACTTCCGAGGGCAAGCTGTTCCATTGATTGATTGTTCTCACTGTCAGAAAGTTTCTCCTTATTTCCAGGTTAAATCTTTCCTTGTTCAGTTTCCATCCATTATTCCTTGTCTGACCTTCAAGTGCTTTGGAAATTAGCTTGACTCCTTCCTCCTCTCTGTGGCAGCCCCTCAAATATTGGGACGCTGCTATCATGTTTCTCTCCCCTGGTCCTTCTCTTCACTAGACTAGCCATGCCCAGTTCTGGTCTACACGCTCTCCACACCATCAGCTGACATCAGTTACTCTCATGAGTGGAGGAAACCTCTTAGCTTGTCTCTGCAATTTTTGCTCGTGAGGCTAATTTGCAGAGATAAGGTATTGGCAGTTTCGCAACCATGGGTCTTCTCTCAGTCCTCCGGGTATAAGACACCCCTCCATTTTTAGGTAAATGTTTTTTTTTTTAAGAAAAGGTATCATCTTAGAGATCGGTGATGGCAAACCTTTTCAGCACCAAGTGCTCAAAGCATGGGCCCACCCCCCCACACACAATGCAATGCGCATGCATCCTGATGCATGTGCCCTGCCCTGCGCATAAGCCCAAACCCCTGCACAGGCACCCTCTGCGCATGCATGCTCACCCCTTGCATATTCCTGTGCATGTACTTTCCCCCCCTTCACTAAACCGAGGGTGGGTGTGGCCAGTACAGGACACACCCAGCCCACGAGGTGTGAGTTTGACACCCTCTGCCTTACTTTATTTTTCTTTCTTTGTAATCAAACTGGTGTTTTCTCCTATCCCCAGCCTGGCCCTTCAAGTCTTCCAACAGTGCTCCCATTGTTACTGTAATTGAGTCCATCCTTCTTATGGATGATTGTCCTCCACTTCTCTTTGTCTAGAAAGAGTACAGACTAGGAGCCTGGAGGCTAAAACCTATGAAGAACGGTTGCAGACACGTCCTACCAGTTAATGAATATTTCAGTTTTAACTACAACAGCACAAGAGCACACAACAGATATAAACTAAATGTAAACCACTCCAAACTCGATTGTAGGAAGTACGATTTCAGCAACAGAGTGGTCAATGTCTGGAACTCACAACCTGATTCTGTTGTCAGCTGCTCAAACCCCCACTCTTTTACCCTCAAACTAACCTCTATTGACCTCACCCCATTTCTAAGAGGGGCGTGCATAAGCACACAATCATGCCTACTGTCCCTGTCCTATTGTCCCCAATTATTAGTTCCTATTTCTTATATTTAAACATGTTTATTTTTATTTATATATTGAAAGCATTTGACAAAATAAGAAAGAAAGAAAGAAAGAAAGAAAGAAAGAAAGAAAGAAAGAAAGAAAGAAAGAAAGAAAGAAAGAAAGAAAGAAAAAGAAACTGGGTATGTCTAGTTTGATGAAAAGAAGGACTATGGGTGACCTGATAGCAGGGTTCCAATATCTCAGGGGCTGCCACAAAGAAGAGGAAATCAAGCTATTCCCAAAGCACCTGAGGGCAGGACAAGAAGCAATGGGTGGAAACTAATCAAAGAGAGAAGTAACCTAAAACTAAGGAGAAATTTCCTGACAGTTGGAGCAATTAATCCATGGAACAACTTGTCTCCAGCAGTTGCGAATGCTCCAACACAGGAAGTTTTCAATAAGAGATTGGATAACCATTTGTCTGAAGTGGTGCAGGGTTTCCTGAATAAGCACTAGAAGACCTCCAAAGTCCCTTCCAATTCTGTTATTTTATTCTGTACTTTCCATCTTTCCTAGCCTTATTGGACTTCAAAAGGGGAAGCTTCACATAATGGACCCAACACAAGATCATTTGAGCCTTAACATTGTTAAGTTAGTGATCTGGATGTTAAAATGAATCAGGCTTCCCCATTGACTTTGCTTGTCAGAAGGTTGCAAATGGTGATCGTATGATCTCAAGACAGAACAACCATGATACATATGATTCAGTTGCCAAGCGTTTGAATTCTGATCATGTGGGGATGCTGCATCTGTTGTAACTGTGAGAAACAGTCACCTGCTTTTTCAAAGACTTTCTTGAAAGCCCAGTTGCCTCTTGAAAAAGCACCTTTGAGTCAACCATGACCTGGATGATTGAGAATCGCCACAGACACTTGGTCATAAGTCATTTTTTTTCAGTGCTGTTGTAACTTTGAATGGTCACTAAATGAACTGTTGTAAGTCAAGGAATATTTGTACTTCTCAGGAAGGAAAAGATCCATGGAATGAGTTCCTTCAAAGCATCAATCTTTCAGATGTAGGCAGTTTCCTAAAATTCTACTCTTTCCTGAAAGAGGTTTCCAAACCAAATTCCATTTCTGAATGAGAATCAGTAGGGGGGGAAAAAATGAAGATTTTATGTTCTGATTTTATATTCTTTATATTTATGAGCTGCAGGTGGCGCAGTGGTTAGAGTGCAGTACTGCAGGCTATTTCTACTGCCTGCCAGCTGCCTGCAATTCGGCAGTTCGATTCTCACCTGACTCAAGGTTGACTCAGCCTTCCATCCTTCTGAGGTGAGTAAAATGAGGACCCAGATTGTTGGGGGGCAATAGGCTGACTCTGTAAACTGCTTAGAAAGGGATGTAAACAGGGAAGGGATTCAGCCAATATCGACCAGTTTGAGTGAACCAGTAGTTCTGGAGATCGTTTGGCCCCACCCACTCACCCCTGCGCTATCCTGCGCTATATTTCCTTTGTTTGAAGCCCAACTGATTGGTGTGGCAGCACGGATTACCATACCTCCACTGTTTTTACTCACCGGGGCTGCAGTAAAGGGTACATTTTCTTGCTATTTTCAAACGCAACGTATGCACGTGCTCACCAAACCGATTATTAGACCGGTTGAATCCCACCACTGCATATAAAGCACTATAAAGCAGTATATAAGTCTAAATTCTATTGCTATTGCTATTCTTCCCTTTCAGCACCCTAGTTTTAAAACCAGCCACAGGAAATCTTTCATTCAGACTGCTGGGCTTTTGTCTTTGTTCCAGGCACAATATTTTCCTGCTATTCTCCGTGCCGCAGTGAGCATTCCTAATATATATATATTTATAGCCAGCATTCCCAAATGAAAAGAGATTTACATAACACATTTCAAATGAGCTTTGTGCTCACAGGTGTTGTAAAAAGTAATCAAACTGGTTGTCGATTGGAAAGGCAGAGGTAAGCAATTGAAAGCGGGAAGCGGGTAAGAGTTTCTGTCTGTCTGTCTGTCTTTTTTTTTTTTTTTTTAATATAGATTGCCTTCTAAAAGGAGTGGTGGAACAGGAGTCATCTGGAAAGCATTATCAGTCTGCTTCCAATGCAAATAGGGCAGACAAGGGGAGGCCGAGAATGTTCGATCAGACATTTGAAAGAAGATTAAGATGCCAGCAGGGAATTTATCAAGCAGACGAGGGATAATCATTCGGTGTGCATATTGGTGCATATTCTTGGAGGCCCAAATCCAGTACGTGGTTACAGTACAAAGGTTGGGGGTGGTGGTGGGAATAATTGTTCCAATTTTGTTACATGCTAATTTGGCAGACTCTAGAAAAATGAGGTGGGAATTGAAAGGCACCTCTGAGGCTTAAGAGCAATTGTCCGGCAATCAAATTACTCAAACTGAGGCAGTGATAGAGATTAGATATATATTTTAATTTATCTGTCCCCCGCTTTTTTTTTTTTCATATACAGGTAATCCTTGACTTTCCACCACAACTGAGCCCCAAATTTATGTCGCTGAGTGAGAAAATTGTTAAAAGTGAATTTTGCCCCGTTTGAATGACTTTTCTTGCCGCGTTTGTTAAGTGACTCAGTATGGTTGTTAAATTGGTGACATGGTTGTTAAGTGAATTTTAAGTGAAATCTGCCATAGGGGAATCACATGACCATTGGACATTGAAAAAAGTCGTAAATATGACCCCCTTGTCAAGCCTCTGGATGTAAATCACGTGATCACAGGGATGCTACAAAGGCCATAAATGTGACAAATGGTCCTATGTCACTTTTATCAGTGCCTTTGTAACTTCGAACAGTCACTAAACAAATTGTTGTAAGTCGAGGATTACCTTATAATTCAAGGTCACAAATGTACCTCCTACTCCTCCTATTTTCCTAACAACAACAACATCCTTGTGAGGTGGGTTGGGTTGAGAGAGGGTGACTGGCCTCAGTCACCAAGCCAGTTTTCCATACCAGAAGTGGGACTAGAACTCACAGCCTCCTGGTTTCTAGGCCAGCCCCTTAACCACTACATCAAATGGCTTAGGTGTGTTCATCTGCTGACTATTTCCCTATTTATTCTTCTACTCTTGAAGAAGAGATAAGATGGCCAATATTTAAATCTTGCAATTTCTCAGAATTGGAAAAGAAATTCAAAAGAATTAGAAAGCTTTTGCCAGCCCTTTGTGTATTTTGCAGTATTCTGAATGATACAAAGATTGTCAAAAGGTCACAGAAAGTGATCACGTGACCCAGTGGTGGGATTCAAAATTTTTTTACTGCCAGTTCTGTGGGCGTAGCTTGGTGGGTGTGGCAGGAGAAGGATTCTGCAAAATCCCCATTCCTTCCCACCCCACTAACCTGCTTTCCAGCTCCATTCTCCTGTGCAGGGCAACCAAAGAAGACCCAGCCGATCAGCTGGGATTTGGGAGGCAGAGAATAGATGGAGGCAAGGGCAGTCAGAGGTGGTATTTGCTGGTTCTCTGAACTACTCAAAATTTCCGCTACCGATTCTCCAGAACTGGTCAGAACCTGCTGAATACCCCCTCTGATGTGATCCCAAGACACTGCAACCATCATAAATGCAAGCCAGCTGCCAAAGGTCCAAAATTTTGATCATATGACCATGGGGAATGCTGTAATGGTCATTAAGTGTGAAAAGTGGACATACAGTAAGCCACTTTTCCCCCCAGTGTCATTGTAACTTCGAACAATCACTAAACAAATGATTGTAAATTGAGGGCTACTGTATTTGTTTCCAAAATTTGCCAAAGTGTTCAATCCAATCATTGTTGCTCCAATATTTTATTTTCAGAATGAGATGATATGGTAGGGCAACATTCTGCCCAAAGGGAAATATCATAAAACCGCATCAAAAATGCTATTCTACAGAGAGCAGGGGATTTTATGAAGCCATCCAGAAAATGACACCTATTCCTTTTTGTGGAACACATACTTATGATTTCTCAAGAACCCCTGAGGGGTGGAGGATTGGGGTTGGGGGGAAAGACTGATGATGTAATTCATGAGGTAAAGTGGCATAGAGGTACTGTTAAGTGTAGAACAAATGCAGACACAGTCAAAAATGTTTAAAATCCACTCAGGTACTGATGAGCTCTTGATTCGGTCCATATGATCCAGTCACAGAGCTCTGAAGGCAGAAATATTTCAGACTTTGACCATCTTGTGAATGACAGCTTCAGTAAAACAGGGGATAAAATGTTGACAGGCCGTGAAATGTATCTCAGAAATAGGCATGAGGAATCTCTCACTGCTATGAAGATAAAAAAAAAAAACACACACACGACAACACAGAAAATCTGGAGTCGAAACCAATCCAAAGTTTGGGGCAATTCAAAACATCCACAGCCAGTTTGGTCTTGTGGTTTTAGATGCTGGTCTAAAAAGCAGAAATCTATGAGTTCTAGTCTCACCTTAAGCATGTAAGCCAGCTGAGTGACCTTAAAGCAAACATCTGGAAACTGTGAGTTCTAGTCCCTCCTTAGGCATGGAAGCCAGCTGAGTGTCTTTGGGCCAATCTCCAGAGACTGTGAGTTCCAATCCTTCCTTAGGAATGAAAGCCAACTGGGTGATCTTGGGCCTCTCTCTCTCTCCCCCCCCCCTCAACCCAATCCATCTCACAGGGTTGTCATTGTGGGCAAAACAGGAGGAAGAAAACATGTTGGACATGGTCCCTGCCTTGAGTTATTTGTGGGTACAAAATAAATAAATAAATAAATGTATAGCAACACTCATTTCAGTTAGTATTACAATGAGTTAAGACAGGGAGCAAAAAAAAACAAACAATCCAAACTCATATTAATTTGAGTTTCTAAAGCTATAACTTCTGGGTCCAGCAGAGCGCGCTCCAAAAATATCCCCTACGAATGTCCATCTTGGAAAACGGATTTGATACAGAAGAGCTTGAACTTGAAATAACTATTCTGAGGTCAGATCAGAGCTTGCTCGGCCCATTCATCTTCTAAGTTAGAAGAACCACCAGGCAAGTGCCTGTCCACAGAAAACTATCCTTCACTGTCTCCTGAGTCTGTAAGTACATAAGTAAAGCCTCCTTCAGTCCTCCTGGTCAGGATGCATTATTTATCGACCACAAGGTCAAAGGGGTGTGTCACACAGAGCACTGAATCCTCAGTGACAAATGGGGCTCATTTTTCAAACAGGAAGAAATGGTCAACCATACGTGAGTTTATTATACTTCTCCTAATCACAGGTTAACCTTTCCATTCCTTCCCTACCATCTATCAAGAATAATATACGAGATGCAGGATCCAGAAATCAGATGGGGGAGGCCNCCCCCCCCCCCCCCCCGCTGCCTCAAGACTTTGAGAAAGAAAATATATCCCTCCATTTATTTATTGCAGGCCTCAGGAAGACATTGAGGGTGGACGATTGGGAATGGTTTATCTCCTTGGAGACACTTGATCCCTGTCTTCAACAAGGAGCTCTGTTGATGCAGTGTTTAGCAATAGCAATAGCACTTAGACTTATATACCACTTCCCAGTGCTTTACAGACTTCTCTAACTGGTTTACAAAGTCAACATATTGCCCCCCCCAACAATCTGCATCCTCATTTTACCGACGTTGGAAGGTTGGAAAGCTGAGTCAACCGTGAGCCAGTAAGAATCAAACTCCTGGAGTGAACAGTGAATTAGCCTGCAATACTGCATTCTAACCACTGCACCACCATGCCCCCTAATTGAAATGCGGCATTTCAGGTGAACAGCCTAGAGTTCAATCCTGACAGGACTCAATAACAATAGTCCTTAGGCTTATATACCACTTCACAGTGTTTTGCAGCCCTCTCTAAACGGTTTACAGAGTCAGTCTATTGCGCCCAACCATCTGGATCCTCATTTTATCCATCTTGGAAGGATGGAAGGCGGAGTCAACCTGGAGCCTGGTGAGACTCAAACTGCCCAATTGCAGGCAGTCAGCAGTAAGCAGAAGGAGCCTGCAGTACTGCATTCTAACTACTGCGCCATCATGGATCTGCACACGGTTGATTCAGTCTTCCATCTTTCCAAGGTCGGTAAAAATGAGGACCCAGATTGTTGGGGACAATTTATGCTTCTTCATATTAAACTGCCCAGAGAGTTTGATAAAGTACTATGGGGCTAATAGATGCTACTATTGCTATAGGGTGTAGGAAGAATCATAAGAAACCCCCGGCCCTCCCTTTATTTTTATGCCCCCAGGGAGGGCAAAGAAAAACCATCTGCAGAAGCTAAAGCCATCCCCGCCTCCCAGCCAGAATGACCTCAACTAACCCCAATTAGAAGGCTAAGACAGGCTGAATTGACAGGATTAAGGATTAAGTCAGTAAACACAAAGCCATAGAGAACTCACATTGCTCACTTTTCCCCAAGGCTAGCCATGACCCTGACCATCACTCAGGAAACCAAATGGGGACAATTAGAATACAGAAAGGCACACTATTAATCTAATCAAACAACCCCACCAGACATCTCAATCTCAAAGGTCCAAAAAGGGTATAAAAATCACTCTACTCACCATGCCTGACTGTCAGCCACCCCAGTAACATGTTGCTGTCACTGTTGTTTCTGGCTACCAAATAAATGGAGACCTCCTTTCCTGAAGATTGCTTCCGATTCATTTTTCCCAACGTCTTTCTCTCAGCTTGGAACCAGACCAGATTTTACTTTCAACAAAATATTGGCCTGTCCGACTTAATCTGGACAATGGGCTTGATGCAGACCCCATTGGTCAAAGAATTTTAGCTGGTGGGATCAAGGAGGATAACTTTTTTCTGCATGGTTCCTGCTCTTTGGAACCTTCTCCTGCTGGAGGTAAGCTCTCACACTGTTGGGACTAGCCCAGCCCATCGCTTCAGTAGAAGAGATCTACAGTACTTGGGATCCCAATAGTGGAAGGGAAGAAGGTATCTTCCCTTCCCACACCCAGAATGGAAATAGCCTGTCTGGTGATAGGATTAGCAGAGAATGCAAGTCTAGCCTCAATCCTAGCAGTGATTTAGTTCCCCTTCTATTCATTTTAAGACGTGTCTTATTGGGCAGCATTTTCTTTTCTGATTTATTGTGGAGTTGTCAGATAAAATGTTTAGAAGTTACTTGCAAAAGACTAAATCAATCCAGGAGATATGAGCTCATAATGTCATCTATAATTCCACCCTCCACCCTGCTAGTAGAGTCTTCTTTATAGAAGCATCTAGAGGAAGGTTTTTCAACCTTTGCAACTTGAAGACATGTGGACTTCATCCCCAGAATTCCTCAGCCAACTAGACCTGCAAGGTCTATTTTATTGTTAGTTGCGAAGTCATGTCTGACCCATTGCGACCCCATGGACAACATTCCTCCAGGCCTTCCTGTCCTCTACCATTCCCCAGAGTCCGTTTAAACTCACACCAACTGCTTCAGTGACTCAATCCAGCCACCTCATTCTCTGCCGTCCCCTTCTACTTTTGCCCTCAATTTTTCCCAGCCTTAGGCTCTTCTCCAGTGAGTCCTTCCTTCTCATTAGGTGGCCAAAGTATTTGAGTTTCCTCTTCAGGATCTGGCCTTCTAAGGAGCAGTCAGGGTTGATCTCCTCTCGGATTGACTGGTTTGATTGCCTTGCAGTCCAAGGGACTTGCAGGAGTCTTCTCCTCCAGCACAAGAGTTCAAAGGCCTCCATTCTTTGCTGCTGAGCCTTTCTTATGGTCCAACTTCCGCAGCCATACATTATAAGTGGGAAAACCATAGCCTTGACTATATGCACTTTTGTTGGCAAGACTCTGTTAATGTACTGTAATGCACTACAACCTCTTTGTTACAACCTCTTGCAATAAAATAGAACTAGTTCATCTGGATATGTTTCCTGTTGGACTACCACGCAAAGACCTGTGGAAAGTTTTGATGTCCCAGAAACCCACCAAAACTTGTGACTTGAACTGTCACATTTTATATGCCAGAACAGAGGAATACAGGTAATCCTCGTTTAGCAACAGCCTTGTTCACAGTTATGACAGCAGTGAAAAAGTAATGTTAAGCCCAATCCCAGATCTTTGTAGATCTGTGAAACGAAGGAGAGTTAACTAAGATCATAAGCACAGTTGTGGTTTCACTTAGCTTCACTTAACAACCAAGTTGCCGATCCCAATTGTGGTTGCTAAATCAGGGTTACGTAGGGAATGATTTTAAAATATTTAACTTTTGTTCTGATTTGTTCTGGTTTCTTGGATTTATGGTCACTCGTGGGCCACTCAAAGCTCAGTTTGGTTAATTGAATGAACCATATTTCAATTAACTATAGGGCAGTGTGAAAGGAAAAAAAATAGATCCTTCCACCCCACCCCCCAAAATAATTACATTTCTTTTCTTTAAAACTTCTGTGACTTCTCAAACACACTCCCTGAACCAAAGCTACAGTGGCACAGTGGTTAGAGTGCAGTACTGCAGGCTACTTCTGCTGACTGCTGGTTGCCTGCAATTTGGAAGTTCAAATCTCACCAAGGCTCAAGGTTGACTCAGCCTTCCATCCTTCCAAGGTTGGTAAAATGAGGACCCAGATTGTTTGGGGGCAATAGGCTGACTCTATAAACTGCTTACAGAGGACTGTAAAGCAGTATATAAGTCTAAGTGCTATTGCTATTTCAGGAATCAATCACTTTGTAACTTCAAATAAAAATAAAATTCAGGGTTTCAATCAACTACTTGAAGTTACAAGACCAGTGGTTTAAAAAAAAAAAGCACAACACTAAGAAAAGAGGCTCAGTGACTCAACTGCAACATTGTCATATTGTGTATTGCAAGCCTTATAGGTTTATTTATTCAACCCAGGAAGAAAGATCATAATGTTGTGATGCTCTTTTAAGTCAGGGCCACACTATTTTGATTTTAGAGGAAGTGCACCATTTTCTGGACAATCATATTTTTAGATCTCTGTTAGACTTGTTTAACTCCTGAATTCTGAAATAGCCAGCAGAAACAGAATATTTTTCATGATGCTATTGTCCTTTCAAATTGGAACTTCGGAATCCAGAATAAAAAATGAGCAGAGTTTCAAAATTCTGCTTAGATATGATTCCTTTCTTTGTGTCAAGGAACTCATGCCAGCATATTGTTAGATTGTAAATCACATGTAACATCATCAAGAGATTAATATTTAGGAATTAAGGGAGAGAAGACAGGCCAATGGCATAATCATACATATGATGAAACATATGTACCTGCATTTGGCATCATGACATTTAATAATCATATCAAATGAACACCTTAACTCACATATTGTCATTTAGACAATAGCATTGTGTGTTGCAGATAGAATTACTTTTGTCATCTCTTTATTTAAAAATTACATCCATCTCTTTCTAAAGCAAATGCATGATTCAGTATATCATTCAAATTACAACTGAATAAAAATAGCCTATGGTCAATGAAGGGGAGATAATGTGTACAAAACATTGTCAGCCATATACAACAAAACTTTGCTTTGAAAAAACCAAAATAAGAAGCCAACTGCTTTTTATGAACCCTAGAGCTGGATTTTGAAGCCACACTTGGATTAGTGTGAATCAAACCATCATAGTTTCTAAAGCTTGTTATACCCTTAAATATTGCAGATCACTCAATTAAGCAGATCAATGTGATGCATGAACCAAGTGAAATATTCATAATCCAGGTACACTCATTAAGAAGATTCCACCTACACATGTAAAGCTGGATTTACAAGCCACATTTGGATTAGTGTGAATCAAATCACTGTAGTTTGTAAAGCATGTTAAACCCTTAAATACTGTAGATTATTCAATTGTTAAGCAAACCAATGTGATGCATGCACTAATCCAAATATTCATAATCCAGGTACACTCATTAAGAAGATTACACCTTTCTTGGTGTGCTCAAATTTGTTTCCATTATAGTTTCTCTCTGCTGCAAACTAATGGGTGACCAGATTTTTTTTTGCAAATCAGACATGATAACCTAAATGATATGCTGAAGATAACTATAAACACAGTGTAAACACAGAATCATTCTTGAGCATTGGAATAATCTAGTGGGACTAACAAATGTGTGTGTGTGTGTGTGTGTGTTTGTTTGTTTGTTCAGGACCAGAACAGAAGCTTCTGGAGACATTTTAATTGTCTCCCAAGTATACTGTGTTTGTGATGTTCTGGAGAGTCCAGAACAGAACAGAATATCAAGCAATCCAAGTGATCTTGGAGGTCTTCTAGACCAACCCTCAAGTAGGAAATCTTATACCATTCCATACAAATGTTGGAAGAAATCTCCTGGGTTCATTCCTCAGCTGGGAAATAATCACTGGCATTGAGGAGGAATTGACACAGAAGCAAGCTGCCAGAAAGTGGAATTCCTTTATTCAGGAAGTCAAAAAGATGTAGTGACACAGAAGCATTCCTGGCTAGCAAGCAGGTTGGGGAAGCAAACCCATGCCTTAAAAATACTTGATTTTCCTTTGAAGCCCCAACAGTTTGATGGGTTTTGATGTGTCTTTAGCTGAGGTGATTGCCTTGGGTTTTGTCTTTCCTGCTTTAATGGGTTAATCCTGGTCCTGGATATTTTGTTTATTTCTATCCTAAGGGTTAATCCTGTCAGAGAGGTAGGGAAAAGGTGTTCTGGTGTGCCTCAGTGAATTATTTTTAGCCTAATCCCACTTATCTTTATTGCTCTTCTTAAGTGTTTCTGCTGTCAGCTGTGTTACTTTTCTAACAGCCGTTAATAGCTTTTGGCTCTCTTGAGTTTTCCTTTCAGCTGGTGCTTTTGCTTTGGGGTTTGAATTTCTTAAAGGGTGAAAGACTATTTTAAGTTTTTGGCACTGCTTTAGAGTTTCCTGGAACTGTCTTTTTGAGGTGTACTTCCCACAATAATGGTTCTCCAATCTCTTCTTTAAAACCTCCAATGTTGGAACACCCACAATTTATGGAAGCAAGTCATTCCAGTAATTAATTGTTCTCACTGTCAGTAATGTTCTCCTTAGTTCTAGGTTGGTTTTCTCCAATTGGATTTTCCATCCAATTTGAATGCAACTAACTCACACATCCTAGTGTCCAGGTTTATTTGCCAAGCAAGCCATGAAGACAGAAGACAGACACCGTCAATTTGAGCTTTCCAATTTCTGAAGAGATGGGTTTTTTGTTTTTGTCTTCCCTTTTGCCTCTAGCTTCTCAAATAAAAGCAATGACAGGGAGGTATGCCTGTTTATGTAGGAAAGCCAGCTGGAAGAGTCTGGGTTGCTGAGACTACAGAAGCTAACTTTTTCATGTTGCCTTTTGTTTGTAGAACTTGCTTTGTTTCTGCCTTCAAAATGACGTATGGAAAAAGAAGGCTGGCAAGAAAACTAACCTTAGTCTTGGCAGCTCCAGGAGTAATTAGCAGAAACAAGAACAAATACATTTGAATTGTGCTGGCTGCAAAAATTAGTGCTTGGTAGGTGGATGCCAAAATATCAGAATAATATATAATAGAAGAGGGAAGAAGCTATACATGGCCTCGTCAGCAGCAAGCCAAAAAACAATACTATTTCATTTCATTTTTTTTTTATTTAGGAAATTGATATTCTGCTCTTCCATTTGGAAAAACCCATTCCCAACACACTTTTGGAATAACTGAAGGAGTTAAAGAACCCTTTATATTTAGAATTACTTCTGTAGTTTGAAGACCAGATTAATGCCACCTTAGTCTTCTATAGCCCAAAGGTGCTTCTTCAAAAGGCAGCTGGACTTTATTTTTCCTTGAAGACATTTCACTTATCATCCAAGAAGCTTCTTCAGTTTGGATTGAAGTCTGACTGAAGTCTGACTGGCAGAACTGAAGAAGCTTCTTGAGTGAAAAGCAAAACATCTTCAAGGGAAAACATAGTCTAGTTGCCTTTTGAAAAAGCACCTTTGAGACAACTATAACCTGGATGACTGAGAATCTCCACAGATATTTAATCTTCTATACTTTTCCTAGATTTTTCAAGGCAATCTCTTTGTCTTTATGTCCACTTGTTTACCTATCCATCCTGCTTTTTAAAGTGACTTCATTGACCTCATATTTGCTTTGTTATCTTTGACCTTCCCTGGTTTTTCTAACAAAATTTTTCCTCTCATTTCTCTGTAACAAGCTTATAAAGGATTTGTGGCATCCTTTGTGAGCAAATACTATGATTTTCCACCCTGTGAAAATTTTGCAATGAATTGTCACACTTGCAGTCTGTCTACACAGATTTCCCACATAAAAATTAAACCAAGTTTGGGGGGATGGAAATAGATATTTTTTTAAAAAAAAATCTTATCTTTTCAAAAAATGATCAAGGTGATTGCCAGATTCACTTAAAAAAAAAAACTTCACATAATTCCATGATCAAAACTATTTTTGTAATGATCTGTTGACTTTCTGGAATGTCCATGCAACCCAACTGATTATTTGAAAAACAAGTGGAGCTTTTATTCAATCTGAAATTCCATTTCATTCGAGAAGCAGGCAAACCTAAAAAAATAAATACATCTCCATTAGGTAGGTAAGTAAGTAAGTAAGTATGTAAATTAAATAGATAGATAGATAGATAGATAGATAGATAGAAGATAGAGATAGATAGATAGATAGATAGATAGATAGATAGATAGATAGATAGATAGATAGATAGATAGATAGATGATGGATGGATGGATGGATAGATAGATAGATAGATAGATAGATAGATAGATAATGATGATGAATGGATAGAGACAAACAACCTACTCTTTAATAAACAATTTGGTTTCAGAAAAAAACTATCCTGTAATCTGCAACTCTTACACTGCAAAAACATATGGACTACACAACTTGATCAGGGCAAAGCAATAGATGCAATCTACATAGACTCCTGTAAAGCCTTTGATTCAGTGGTACATGACAAACTACTCCTAAAACTAAAATCTTATGGTATCTCTAGACAACTGCATAACTGGATAGACGCATTCCTGTCAAACAGTCAACAAATGGTCAAAATTAGCAGTGTCCTATCAAATTCTGTACCTGTCAATAGTGGTGTCCCCCAAGGCAGTGTTCTAGGACTAACTCTCTTCATACTCTACATAAATGACCTCTGTGATCACATTAAGAGCAACTGCATTCTCTTCACAGAATATGTAAAGCTGTTCAATACCACAGACAATACTGCTACCCTTCAAAAAGATCTTGACTATGTATCAGAATGGTCAAATAAATGGCAACTTCAAATCTCAACAAATAAATGTTCTGTCTTACATATTGGCAAAAAAATCAGAAAATAAAATACAGGCTGAATAGTCAAGGCCTTGTTGATGATCCAAGCTCTGTAAAGGACCTTGGAATACTCATCTCTAATGATCTAAGTGCTAGAGCCCACTGTAACTACATAGCCAAAAAGGCATTAAGAGTTGTTAACCTAATCCTACGTAGCTTTTTATCTGGTAATATCACACTACTAACTAGAGCATACAAAACATTTGCTGGACCAATACTCAAATACAGCTCATCAGTCTGGAAACCACATTATGTATCTGATATTAGCACGGTTGAGAAAGTCCAGAAATATTTCACAAGAAGAGTTCTCCACTCCTCTACTCGTTGTAGAATACCTTATGCCACCAGACTTGAAATTCTAGACCTAGAAAATGAATTACACTGTTCGGTCTGATCTAAGTATGGTATATAAAATCATACATTGCAATGACTTACCTGTCAATGAATACTTCAGCTTCAACCATAACAACACAAGAGCAAGCAATAGATACAAACTCAAGGTTAACCGCACCAAACTTGATTGCAGGAAATACGATGTCAGCAACAGAGTGGTCAATGTCTGGAATACTCTACCTGACTCTGTGGTTTCTTCCCCAAACCCCAAAAACTTTAACCTTAGACTTTCTACTATTGACTTCACCCCTTTCCTAAGAGGTCTGTAGGGGGCATGCATAAGTGCACCAACGTCACTACCGTCCCTGTCCTATTGTTTCTTTTATTTTTCTTATATGTACCCATTTCATGGATTCATAACAATGTATATACTTATACCTATTATATTGCAAGCGATTGACAAATCAATTCAAATAAAAAAAATAAAAAATAAAATAAAAGATAGATAGATAGATAGATAGATAGATAAATGAATGAATGATAGATAGATATAGACACAGACAGATGATAGACAGACTCCAGCAATCTGCTCCATACTTCTTTAGATAGATAGATCAAACAACAGAATTGGTTAAACCTAGTGGCCAAATGTCTTTTTTTCCCTGTCTCAGACCAGCTGAAACAAAACACAATAATTATTTTTATCAGACTCCGATCCCATTGCAACTTAAAGCCATGATCTTTGGCCAACCTTGGCAACATCAATGTTGACTACTTGTAGACTTCTCTTGGCTTCTTCTAGAATTTTCTTTGTTGGAAAATGCATTTATATTATGCTTATTCAAAATCCTTCTCCTTATACCACCTCAAAGAGCCATGGTGGTGCAGTGGTTAGAATGGTTCTACTTCTACTAACTGCCCATAGTTCGGCAGTTCAATTCTCACTGCCTCAAAGTTGACTCAGCCTTCCATCCTTCCGAGGTTGATAAAATAAAGATACAGATTGTTGGATGGTGACTGTGTAAACTGCTTAGAGAGGGCTGAAAAGCACTGTGAAGCGGTATAAAGCAATAGCACTTATACTTATATACCGCTTTATAGTGCTTTACAACCCTTTCTAAGCGGTTTACAGAGTCAGCATATTGCCCCCAACAATTTGGGTCCTCATTTTACCTACTTTGGAAGGCTGAGTCAACCTTGAGCCTGGTGAGATTTGATCTTCTAAATTGCAGGCAGCTGGCTGCAGCAGAAGTAGCCTATAGTACTGCACTCTACTGCGCCACTGAGGCTCTAAGTGCTATTGTTATTGTTAAATGCAGCCTCCTTCATTTCTCCTCTTCAAGGTTTTCCTCTTTCTCAGAGTTTTTTTTCCCACAACTCACAAGGTCTATAATAATAGCAAGTGCTGTAATACTGGATGAGATATGGAATCCAACTATAAACTGTTATATAAGCTTACCTTTTGCAAAGTTTACGGCTACATATGAGCTAGGCTGATATGGAATATGTATATCTAAAAAGGGGGGCATTATGGCTTAACTGAGCTTGTCTGCTGAGAAGTCCAGAACCTTGGTTCAAGACCCGAGTGCCACGTGATGGGTGAGCTCCTGTTATTTTCCCCAGCTCCTTCCCACCTAGCAATTTAAACACTAGATGCAAAAAGCGAGTTGATAAATAGGTATCTTGGCATATAGTCATGCTGGCCATATGACCACAGAAATGTCTTCAGACAATGTTGGCTCTTTTGGCTAAGAAACAGAGATGAGCACTGTCCTCTAGAGTCAAACACAACTGGACAGAGAAAATATTTTATAGCTAAAAAATAATAATTTGAAAATAGATGCTCTGCAGCTTTCACTTCTCAGTGTGCAGAGAAGTTCAGAAGAGTTGAACATGTGGAAATATGGGTGTGTATTCACAGATGTCCTTGTTGTCCACAACTGCTATACTTTGGCCGTACAGGTCAAATATAGCAGCAGCATGCCTTCAAACAATTATTATAAAGGTCATAAACAGTATATATAGATTTTTTTTGTAAAGCTATGGATATTACTGTGAGCTTAACCTTGGCAATTTGACCAGTAAATTCTGTTAGAAAGATAACAATATTTCCCTGCAAATAGAGATAAAGACAACATGAAGACTACTGAGGTCTACCCTGAACTGTGACAATTTGTTATTCTTATTTTTTCCTTTGTTAGTAAAAACAAAACCAAAAAAGAATAAAGGATTGCCAGAATAAGACAAAAAATCATTTTGAGGGAAGTCAGATTAAGGGGTGCAGTGTGAAAGCAGCCTTAATGCAGTCCAGTTCCTTTCTTTTATTGAATGTTTATTGTCCTGCGATTAAGGTACCATTATCTCCTAACTAATTACTTTACATAATGGGAAAGGGAGAAAGCTAATAAACATGTGTGTGAGATCAGACTATTAAAAGGGGTATATTATCATAATACCTTGACCTTAGCCCAGCAGGGAATCAGACCTTCTCTTTGAATATTAGTCTTCATTCTTTGAACACAATGGACTGCTGGAATGCTTTCCCCCAAAGGATCGAGGGAGGAAAATGATAAGCCAACAGTGCAAAATAAACTTTGTCCACAATATGATAAAGCAATGAAAAATCTAGAGATGGGAGCCATTTTCCTTGGAATGTTGATCACAAGAAAGATGGCTCCTGTTTCTAGGGCAACCTAAATACTCTTATCAGGTTTAAAGACAATAAGAGTACAGTATCTGTAGAGCAATAATCAGGGGACTGTGGGCCAAATAAGTTTTTTTTTTCATTCTTCCATCCCCTGGGGTAATCACAAATGCAGCAGAAGAGGAGAGAATGGCTAGGAGAACCATCCATCATAGAGACTCAAATTAATGACCCTAACGTATAACACCAGAGTTCTGGAACTTGATTAGTTATCTAGTTACTACACCTTGAGGTGGGGGTAAAACCTCATCAAAGAATCTGTCAGACTGCCCACAATGTAAACCTCTAAATAGAAACAATCCTTGGCTCCATTTGTTGAGGAAAGTATAATTTTATTTGAGTTCAACTGTATTGCAATGTTGCATAGCCAGAACTGAGAACCATGCACCAAAAACTCTAAATTTTACTCCCCTCACAGTAACCAATCAAGTCCAAGCAGGATATTTTCATAACTGTCAAACCAGGTGTAGCTTGGTATGCAGCTCCCTCCTTCCAGCTGGATGGCCTTTGGGCAGCATTTTGAGGAGGTGCAGTCTCTAATTTCAATTTCCCAAGCATCTCCTCCTCCCCACCATTCAGGGCAGTTTGTCACAGCATAACAGCAAAGCCCAGCAAGCAAAGCTGACCGCTGACAAAATCGTGGAAGGATGCAACCCATCGCTGAAATCATGGAAGGATGCAAGTCATCGCTGTGACAAACCTCTCCAAGGGAAATGGCCAATTTTACAACAAGATTTTCCCCTTAAGTTAAAGAATTTGAAAGAGCATAGTTAATTTTGTTTCATATAAATGGTGATAGTTTATATATAAGTGTAAATTGAAATATATGTTATTTCCCACAGCAAGGGAAAAAATAGAGAGGGTTAATATGGACTGCTTCATTCAAGAAAAGAACACAGCTAATTTTGTTTCCACTGGGAAACCGCTTCTGGGTTTTGTGCTTGAGAAGGAAAAAAGAATGAAATTTTGATTTGGAGTTTTGCTGATTAAATAGGCTTGCTGCTATAGAAATGGGTAGTATACATTATTGTATAAAATACAATATTATTGTGTAAAAATAAAAGCTGTGGTGGCGCAGTGGTTAGAGTGCAGTACTGCAGGCTAATTCTGCTGACTGGTGGTTGCATGCAATTTGGCAGTTCGAATCTCACCAGGCTCAAGGTTGACTCAGCCTTCGATCCTTCCGAGGTGGGTAAAATGAGGACCCAGATTGTTGGGGGCGACAGGCTGACTCTGTAAACCGCTTAGAGAGGGCTATAAAAGCACTGTGAAATGTTATATAAGTCTAAGTGCTATTGGTATCTTCAGGGTTATCAGCAATGTGCAACCCTGAATAGGATTCACACCTCATACGATGTCTGTATAAATAGGGCATAGTAAGTACCCCTCCTCAATGTAACTGTGAAGTCCCACATCAAACTATAGAACATACGACATTTATCTATTTTATTTGATTAGATTAGATTAACAGAGTTGGAAGGGACCTTGTAGGTCATCTAGTCCACCCCCCACCCAAGCAGGAGACCCCACACCATTTCTGACAAATGGCAGTCCAATCTCTTCTTGAAAGTCTCAAGTGATGATTGAGACATTGTGACTGGCTGTGAGTTGAGGGCATATACTGGTTCAATATCTGATTTTTTAAAAAAATATAAACAATGCTGTGCTTCAGTGATTAGATGGCTTAGACATTGATGTTTGAACAACTTTTTAACATGTATATTTTATTGTGTTTTACTAATGTAGATGAAATGTTAATATATATTGCTAATGCTTGTATGATATGCCATATACTAAATAAATGAAGTATGCTAAAAAGAGTTGGAAATCAATGCTTTTCTTTCTTTTTCCCATTTTCCCCTACACTTTCTCTTTTTCCCTTTTTCATCCCCTAGTTTCCCATTATTTTCATTTGCATTTTTTTCCCAAGAGAAATGGCAAGAATCTTCAGCCTTATCTCTGTGGGTTTGCATAAATGTGCATCTCTGTGTGTATTCCTGAGGGATTCTATGTTGCCAATGGTTTCTAATGTTTTCTAATGTAGCACTCATTTATTAATATTACATATTAATATGTGCCTGCAGAAGCTTAGAATACATTCTTAGGCTATTTTTCAGAGACCAAAAATGCTGAAATCTGTACTTGCTACAGTTTTGCAACCTTGTTTGTAATTCTCCATTAGGAAAATGTATGCCAAAAGACATCAATACTGGGAGAAAATTGTTAAGAAAAAGATGGACGTTGCTGGCCAAAATACATGGAAAATATATTTTTGTGCAGTAATCCATGAGAGCACATTGATATTCTCATGAGAAAACCGGAGAACAGAAAACTAAGGAATAGTTAGCTGGGGTCAGCTTGTCCTCAAACTGAAATTTATTTCTAGATTTAAAACAGAGAAAAGAGTGAAAATATTAATTTTATTTTTTAATAGATTTTTATTGTGTTTTCCACCAATACAACTCAAATCTTATTCACATTTTCAACAGCATTTTGACACCTACAATTATTGTTATCTTAAGTCCTAATACATATACTATACCTCCACCAATACCACCCATAACTATTAACTTTGTCAATACTTAGTTCGATCTTATATATTTTACAGATTTACAAACCATTTTCTTAAGGTCTCTTACAGTTAATCTTCACATTTTATTCTTATATCTGTTCTCCATTCATAGCACTTGTACCAGACTGAATAATACTCAGAGTCCTCCTTCTTTTTCATTTTTAACATGAGCATGTCCATTTCCATACATTCCATTATTTTTTGTTGGACTAATTCCTCACTAGGGGTGTTGAATGTTTTCCACATTTGAGCGAAAGCTATATATATACATATTGATCTTTAATAATTCCAAGTAAGAAGGATTCTGGTTTAGATTCAGTTTGGTAACCTGTAATTTCCTGCAACCAATTTTTGATTTTAGTCCAATATGTCCTGGTCTTGGGGCATAACTACCACACATAGTAGAAGCTATCATCAGCATGTTGGCAATTTTAATTTTAAGTCTCTTGATGTCATGGCATCCTTGGGAGAATCCTCTTCTGACAGAAAAGGACAGGGTGCCAGCCCAAGGAATGTTCTAGAACAGTGCCTCCCAATCTTTTAGGCACCAGGGACCGGTTCCATGGAGAGAGGTTTTTCCGTGGACCAGAAGGGGGCATGGTTTTGTGTGCTGCCTGTATCCCACAGATGGGGCTTTGCTTGTTGGTGTGGCCCAGTTGCTGGCATGTCACAGACCAGTGTTGGCCCACAAACTGGGGGTTGGGGACCTCTGTTCTAGAAGATACAGCTGCTGATTTTAATTAACAGGATGAGACCCCAATCATTTCTTTCTAGGTCCTAAAGACTGGAAAGCCCTCCAAAAGCAAGTTCAGAAATGGAGTGTCTCCTCACTGTGAAATTTTAGAGGATGAGTCAAGCAAGATCTTTACTTTGCCCAAAGTTTCTTTAAAAAAAAAGTTTTATTCAAATTTCCACATTTAAACATCTCTTTTGATTACAAGTTTCACATATACATACAAATATGACCATAGTTGCATATTCCATTTTTATATTTAATTTCTTATCTTAACAATGCTTTTATTCATTTTCTATTTTTATTATATTATTCCGAGTGCTTGTCTCATTATTTAATTCACATATATTAACTTCATAATTATTATACTTTAGTACTTTTAACTTTCACATTTGGATATTCCTCTTAAATTCTGATAAACAACACTCCTTCTATAGATTAGTTTCCCCCCTAAAATATTAATTTAAGTACGTCACCTCTAAGTTACATATTCATTAATTATCTCCCCTTTTAAATCCCATTAAATGTTTAAAGCATTAAAGTTAATAATCTCATTTAAAACTACATAACATATATAAATCAGATTCTGCATGGTTTCCCCTTTTTAATTTCATAAGGTTTATCTACAATTCCAGAAAAAAAAAGGACATATTAATCTACTCATTTAATTTGTCCAGAGTTTCTTGAATGTATGGGAGAATGAAAGAAAGAAAACCATGGAAACGGGTTGTAAATGATCGGCCTTGTCCCAAATCTTCCATCCTGATCATGTTCTGGTGCTAGTCCATCATTTCTTAGGTTTCTAGCCTGCTTTTCTTTTCAGGTGAGCTCCACTGTTGAGTTGAGACTTGAATCTGGGTCTCCGTGAGCCAACTGAATATTCCACCTTTTACACCATTTGGATTATAGGTAGTCCTCGACTTACGACCACAATTGAGGCCAACCTTTCTGTTGCTGAGACAATCCTTACATGAGTTTTGCCCAGGGGTGGGCTTCAAAAATTTTAGCAAGGGGTTCTCTGCTTGGTTGCTGGGTGGGCGTGGTTATGATGGTTGTGACCTAGTTGGCTTCTGTTAAGTCCTGAGCATGGGCGCAAGGAACGGAGATGAGACATCGAACGGTGACTTCAACTCTTTATTGTGAAATAAGAACAGAGCAAATACTTGGGCGGCAGCAGCTCTTTTATAAAACTGGCTGCTGTCAAAACAACCAATGATTTGAGTTTACCGCTCAAACGAGCGTCCAATCAGAGAGGCCCGTTAACAGCCAATCGGACTGGCCAGAAACGACCAATCACGACTCGCTATTCGCGGGCCAATGAGAAGTGCAGGATTACGAGCCTGCTGCAAAGTAAAGCTATTTAGGGTTGTTACTGATGCGTTGGCTTAGTCCATAACACCCCTCCCCCCTAGGTTCCGTCTGAGGGGTGGGGTGATGTATTCTCGTAAATAGGCAGGTCGCTTCACCTGTCCGCTTGATCTGCGCTGTTCCACTGGTTTCTGTCCTGGCTCTGGTTCCGGTGGGCTGCTAGCTGAGCTGGATGGCGAAAACGGTCCCGCTGTTCCGTCGAATGGCTCTGGGTTGTTCTCTCTGCTTTCACCAGTGCTGTCTTCTGGGTTCCCTGGATCTGTTCCCATCGCAGTGCTGTCACACGGCGAGGCCATTCCCCGGCTCGGTTCTCCTTCTGGTGGTGAGTATCCCCTGGTTGGTTGTGTAGACTGCTGGGTTTCGATTGTTGAGTCATCTGTTATTTCTTTTTTGGCCTCCTCGATGTTCCTTCCCCCCCNTCACCCGAGAAGTTTTTCGCAAACACGGGGTCACCTTCCTGGAATGATCGACACTTGCTGCTGGATCCTGGGGGTTGTTCAGGCGTGTAATTAGGGTGGAGGCAATCGAGATGCGAGCAAAGTTTTCCGGCCCATCAGGAGTTCAGCTGGGGTTCTGTTTGTGGTGCTGCTTGGGGTTATGTGTTGGAGGAGAAGCATCCAGGTTATTTTGTCATCAATGTCACCGTGGCCCATTTTGTGTAAAGTCTTTTTTACAAATTGAACCATTCGCTCAGCCCTACCATTGGCCGCAGGGTGAGCTGGCGATGTTAAGGCATGGCAGATGCCCCAGTCTGCTAGGTGCTGTTCGAATGCCAGGGCAGTGAATTGGGGGCCATTATCGTAGACCAGGACATCCGGAAATCCATGGGTAGCGAATAGCTTATTCAGTTTTTTAGTGACCGTCTCTGTGGTGGTGCTTTTCATTTTGTGGACCTCGAGCCAGTTTGAATAGGCATCCACTGTTAGGAGGAAAGTGTGTCCTCTTGTGGGTCCCGCAAAATCGATGTGGATACGGGACCAAGGACCTCGAGGCGTTTCCCACTGAGTTGGGGGAGTTTTTGGAGGAGTAGAGCGAGTCTCCTGGCATTTGCTGCACTTTGCTACCCAGGTCTCTATCTGTTTGTCTAACCCAGGCCACCATGCGTAACTCCTGGCCAATGTCTTCATCCGCACGATGCCTGGATGTCCATCGTGCAACATTTTTAAAACCTTATGTTGTAATTTCTCCGGGATTACAAATCTGTCTCCCCACAAGATGCAGCCCTTTTGGGAGAATAGTTCTGTCTGTCAATTTCTGAATGGCTTGAAAGTGTCATTGGGTGTGCTGTCCGGCTGACCCCGTTCCACCCAGCTGAGGACTCGTGCCAAAACAGGGTCCTTTTTTGTTTCTGAGGCGATGTCTCGAGCGGTCAGCGGCGGTGATTTAAGGGTTTCGATTTGCAATACGGCTAAGGTTGGAGCTGGGTCCTCTATGACGTCTGGTAGTGGAGAGCGGCTCAAAGCGTCAGCATGGGGAATGGCTTTCCTCGGGCGGTGTTGCAATCGGTAATCGTAGGCAGCTAAAAATTCCAACCAACGTGTCATTCTTGGTGATAAGATATGGGGAGT
>BHEV01001739.1:0-19958 GCA_004319985.1 Emydocephalus ijimae | reverse complement strand
AATACAGCATCGGAAGTTAAGAGGTCTTTTACTTGTTGGAATGCCCGTTCTTCACGCCGTCCCCAGACCCAGGAAGCCTTTTTGTCAAGAAATCTATGTAGGGGCTTGGCTACGGTTTNTATCCCAGGAACTCCACTCTCTCGGTACAAAGTTGACACTTGTCCCTTTTTACTTTCAGGCCAGCATCTTTAAATTTCTGAAGAACCTTTCTGAGTCGTTGTACTAATAACTCTTTAGTAGGGGCAGCTATTAAGACGTTGTCAAAATAAGGCAAGACGCTTTTTATGCCTTGTAATAGTCTCTCCATCAAACTTTGGAAAATGCCCGGTGCCACGCTTACTCTGAATTGGAGTCTATTGCACTTGAAGGTGCCTCTATGTGTAACTATTGTCTGGGCTTCTGCAGTTGTCGCGTCTACAGGTAGTTGTTGGTACGCCTGAGCAAAGTCCAATTTCGCAAATATTTTTCTGCCACCCAGGGAGTGAAGAAGGTGTTGGACCACTGGTACTGGGTAAGCGCTCTGTTGAAGAGCATGATTTAGGGTGGCCCGGTAATCCCCACAAATTCTTAATGAGCCATTTGGCTTCATGGGCGTTACTATTGGAGTTTCCTAACGGGCATGGTCAATCGGTTCCAACACGCCCTGGGCTATTAGTTTATCTAGCTGCTCGTCGATCTTCAGCTTGAGGGCAAAAGGCACCCAATGAGGCTTAAGATGAATGGGAGCTACATCGGGGCTGAGATTAAATGATATAGGGGTCCCCTTGTACTTGCCTAATGTTCCTGTGAACACATCCTGGAATTCCTGCATGAGGGCCACTTCCCAGTCATCGCTTCTGGTTTGGTGTATGCCGGCTAGTTCAATCCTGAGTGGAGCGAACCACTGTAACCCCAGCAAACTGGCCCAGTCACGATCAACAACAGTCAGGGGAAGCATCATGGTGCGGTCTTTGAAGGATACTTGGACGTGGCTGGAACCGACAACTGGAATTCTGTTTCCCTGGTAGTCTTTTAGGATGATTCTTTGAGTGCTGAGGTCCTGGCGGCAGATGGCAGGGATCAGCTGTTTGAGGGTTTTCCAGGATACCATCGATAGGGATGACCCCAAATCGACTTCCATCATGCACGGTCGATTCTCAATAGTAACCCTTACGCGGATCTTTCTTGCATCTAGCAATGAAGCATGGCCGATAATAATGGTTTGGTGGGCCTCTTCTCGTCTCGTTGAAAAGGCAGGTGCTTGATTTTTGTAGTAGTAGTGGTTGTTCCATTGGTGGTTCAGGCGGTCGCGATTCCCAGGTGGTTTGCCTGTCTCCCAACGGAGGTTGTTCTCCCTTCGGCTTGGACTGGACTCTCGCTTGCTTCTGCAGACCTTCGCGATGTGGCCTCTTTTCCCGCAGGAACGGCAGAGTGCGTCGAGGAATTTGCAGTCCGATCGCGGGTGGTTTGCCCCACAACCAGCACATTGGCGTGGAAGTCTCTGGTTCCTTTGCTCTCGTTCCGAGCGGAGCCGGTTGACCTCCTCTTCCTCACTGTCTGAGGAGGACTCAAGGTCTTCGTGGTGGGCGGTAATAGCGTGCTTCTCAGCGGAGAGCGGGCTATCGTTAGCGAGTTGGTGATGCGGTGTGTTCGCTCAGCGCATTCGAGCAGCTGACTTCCTGGTTGCTTCTGTGGCAGTAGCATCGGCGATTACATCTGCAAGGCTGATGTCTCCTTTCGCCATGAGTTTACTCTGCACAGTGTGGTCATCTAAACCCAGAACTATGCGGTCTCTCAGGGCTTCCTTGAGTTTGTAAAACCACAGAGGCCTCCTAGGTTCCGGAGGTCTGCTACGAAGTCCCCAACACTCTCGTTCTTTCGTTGGTCCCTCTGGTAAAACTCGTGTCTTCGTATCAATGTACGTACTACAGGTGCGTAATGGGCCCGGAGGATTGGCGCGAGGTTATCCCAATCCATGGTCTTCACTTCCGCCGGTTTGGCAAGTGCTTTAGCCATTTTGAAAACAGTGGGGCCGCAGTGAGTCAGAAACATCTGGAAACGATCTATATACAAGTCCCAGTCTTCGTTTGCTGGGTCAAATGGAGCGGGTGGTATGGCACCGCTGGTCATTCTGCCGTTTATTGCGTGCGCTCTTCAGCCACGTGCTCTGTCTTGTTCAATGAGTACTTAGTCAGCTCTTTCATCTCCGCATCCCATCCTCATCGCCAGTGTTAAGTCCTGAGCATGGGCGCAAGGAACGGAGACGAGACATCGAACGGTGACTTCAACTCTTTATTGTAAAGAAAGAACAGAGCAAATACTTGGGCAGCAGCAGCTCTTTTATAGAGCTGGCTGCTGTCAAAACAACCAATGATTTGAGTTTACCACTCTAATGAGTGTCCAATCAGAGAGGCCCGTTAACAGCCAATCGGACTGGCCAGAAACGACCAATCATGACTCGCTATTTGCGGGCCAATGAGAAGTGCAGGATTACGAGCCTGCTGCAAAGTAAAGCTATTTAGGGTTGTTACTGATGCGTCGGCTTTGTCCATAACAGCTTCCCACGCCATTTTTGGCCTCTCCAGGCTCCAGAGGCTTTCCTCGAGCCTCTGAGAGGATGAAAATGGCCTCCCCGGGTTACAGAGGTTCCCTGGAAGCCGGAAATTTTTCCAGCCTTCCCAAATTTTTAGGAGGCCCGTTTTTCTCCCACCCTGAGCCTCCATGCGTGCCCTGCACTTATGTGCCTCCAAAACAGGCCACATGGGGACTCCTGGGAGGGGTGGGGTGGGGTTGGCAGGGCCAGCCAGGAGTGGGGTTTGGGGCTTCCCCAAACTGCACAGAATCTTAGCTAGGGGGGTCTCCCAAACCCCTGCGAACCCCCAGCAGCCCACCCCTGGTTTTACCCCATTTTTACAACCTTTCTTGCCACAGTTGTCAAATGAATCTAATGAAGTTCGACAACTAAATTAGTAACCCAGCTATTAAATGAACCTGATTTTCCCCATTGGCTTTGCTTTGTCAGAAGGTTACAAAAGGCGATCCCATGAACCTGGGTCCCTGCAACAATCGTAAACACATGCCAGTTGTCAAGCATCCAACATTTTGATCACGTGACCATAGGAATGCGGCAATGGCCATTAAGCGTGAGAACCGGAAATAAGTCTTTTTTTTTTCAATGCCATTGTCACTTTGAACAGTCACTGAATGAATGGTTGTGTTGGAAGTTAAAACCCACCCCCCTCCGAGGAAAATGAAATATTTTAGGATATACTAAAACGGCAGAATATTTCTCCAAAAAAGAAAAGTAGAAATTCAGAGTGGCAGAAACTCAGCCCCCCTTCCTTTGTCAGTGGGCCATTAAGGTCTGAGCCAGTCTATTTTACATAACAAAGATCTACCTCCTTCAGGCAGACCTATAATAGGAATTCCAAAGCTCTTTCATTATATCATCATCCAGCAAGGTTCAACCAAGCCTGGGACTCAGGACAGCCTACAGAGTTGCCTCTGCATGGCCCCATGCAGGTATGACAACCAATCAGAATACAAGCTCAAATTTAAATCGCAACAGAGGGTATAAAACCAAGGGACTCTCCACATCTCAGCCCTTTTCCTTCTTTCTTCACTCAAGGCATGTGATCCTGTCCACCATTAAACACTCTTTCCAAGCAGTCACCATGTTTCCAGTGTCTTTCTTCTCCACTTGAAACTGAACCCAGAAGGCTATTTCTTCCAACAATGGTTAAGTCAAGGATTTCCGATACTACAAGCCATACCAGAGTATGTCTGATGCCGAAAAGTAGTGATCAAGTCCTAAAATTATCACTGAAAGAGAGGATAAACCAACTTCTTGCAATTTTCATCAATTTCACTTACCAGTCCCCAGATTCTTATAAGTGGAAGAGACTTGGTGTAACAATCAAAGGCGTTACTCAGCTTTCAGCTCTGTGATAATACTTTTGAAATCCCTTTAATTCCAGCAGAAATAAATATTTTCAAGAAATAAATGGCTGCATCGCCCAAATGGTTTTGGCTCTATGAGATGGTTATGGATACCTGAAAAAACTGGATGAAAATCCCTCCATAGGAAGGAAGTGGTCTGCAAATAATTCTGTAATTGGAGCATGTATGCAAAGGTAAAAAAAGAAGAAAAAGGAATTTATTTCTGTGGGATGGTTACTACATTAATCCTTCTGAGCCCCAACTCAGTGTGTGATTAGTGGTATTTTAATAGACACAGGAGGCTGCTGTGAGTGTGCGGTCAAAAAGTTCCATTAGAAAGAGGAGCAAGGATTATACTTTCAATTACTCTTTAATTATCATGTGTTCTCTGCTATCCATCCATCCGACCATCTCTTTACAAACAAAGAAGCAAAAACCAGACAGTTAGCTATGTCTTATGCGATTCATTAATTTACATGTAGCCTCAGGGAATGGTTGTAGCAAATATTCATAGCCTTGGCTTACCTAAATGAATTAAAACTGATAACTTACAAGGATGTGTGAATTAGAAGGGAAAGCGGAATAAGTCTTCAAGGCAAAAACAGTAGAAATAACCATCAAGTTATTGCACGATAATTTAGGGGTGTTTCTCTGCCCTGCTGAGAAAAGTCACTCAATTCAGCACAATCCTTCAGTCTCCCTCAAAAAGGTAACATACTTTTTAAATTTATCTCTGTGTGTCTGATGCCTTTTCAAATGTAATTTTCAACAAAATCTATTGACAGCTTTCATTTTGCATGGAGTTTTGCAACTTAACATATGATCCTGACCCTTTGCACCTGACCCTTTGCAGGTTCTGTATATTTTATTGTTTTATTTCCATCTCCCCATTCAAATATTTAGATAATTACAATTGACATTAATATGAGCAAAGATGGCCAGGAAGGTAGCAAGGTACACAGGGGGTGGAAGCAGAATCTTCTCTCCTCCATTAACCAGGTAGACTGTCTGTTTTTTTCTACTGGACATTTGGGGGTTACTATTTGCATTTTAGTAGGCTTACTGTATGCTGCTGTGGGAAGTACACCCCAAAAGGACAGTGCCATTAACCTCACAGCGCCAGAAACCTCAGAAAACTGTGCCAAGAGACTCAAGCCAGCCCTTCCCCCTTTAAGAAAATCAAGAAGCACTAGCTGAAAGGAAAACTCAAAGAATTGACAACAGAAACACTTAAGTAGATAAGGGGAATCGGGTTAAGAATAAACTCTCCAAACTCCCTCTGACAAGATTAACCCTTAGGACAAGAAAACACAGAAGCCCGGATAGGATTAATCCCTTAAAGCAGGGAAACAAAAACCCAGGGCAATCAGAAACACCTCAAAACCCATCAAACTGCAGGAGCTTCAAAGAGGAATTAAGCATAAAAGGCTCAGATTCATACTCCCAACCTGATTGCAAGCCAGGAACACTCAAGCTGAGTTGCTTTTTGCTTCTTGCCTTCCTACATTAAAAGAATTCCACTTTCTAGCAGCTGGCTTCTGCATCCATTTCTTCTCAGTGTCTGTAGTGTGTCCCAAATGGGAACAAACTGGGGAAATTTCTTCCAACACTGCCTAGACCCACTATACAACTATAATAGAATAAATACATGCATGTGTCATGATATTTTCACCTTTGTTATAAAAGTGTATCTTTTCATGATGTTTTCTGGCACACCTGCAGAGCTATTGGCCTTATGACATCATGGTGCCTATGTCATCGTTCTATGCCACCCCCTGATCTGCCCCTAACACCACCATGCCCATAGATTACTTGGGATCTTGGAGAAGGACAAATAGCATATGGAAGAGCAGAAGGAATATATTAATTGTGCAACAACACACATATTATAACAATACAAATTTGCAATAGGTATATCTATATTTTGGTACTCATACTTCTCTCCCTGTCACTCTCTCATTCTCTTTTTTTCCACAGTCATGATTGATTTAAAAAATAAATGGTGCATTATCTATTACCTCAAATATTTCCCTCAAAATTCCTTCTTACATTCAGCTTTTGCTAAAGTTGGCACACATGTTTTGAATGTGGGAAAATTAGAACAGTCATTCTAAGATGGGGTGGGGAATGATGGCCCTTTTATGACTTGTGGACTTCAATTCCCAGAATTCCTGAGCCTGCGAGCTATCTTTCCCCACCCCTTTATTCTAAGATAACGGTCCTTGGAATTGTGGGAATTATCCATCTGGTTCAGTTCCAAGTTGGGAGAAAGGCTCTGAAGACAAAATGGAGGCTGATTGGAAAGACAGTTTATTGATGAAGCAGAACCACATGGCTTTGTGGTTCTGGGCAGCTGACAAAATGGAGTTGAGAGTGAAGGGTTTTTATACCTCCTTTGGGCTTTGCACTTGAGCTTTGTATTTGAGCTTCCTGTTCCTGTGCAAGAACATGTCCTTTAATATTGTATTGGCTGTTGTCAGATTTCTATGGGGTTATGTAAGGGTTATATAGGGGTCATAGCTGGTTCTATAGGCAAAAGAAAAAATGCAAATCCTACGTGTTTGTCTGAGCTCCAAGGCATGGTTTAAGTTTGGACTGCTCTGGGCTGCTTCTAATCCTACCATTCTGCCTTTGTTTCAAAATACCTTGTCTTGAATGGATTACTGCCTGCAGCACTTGCTTTGCCTATGAATAGAGCTATCTAGATACTTGTCTTCCTTTGTCCAATAAGCTCTTTATCTCTTAAGTGCTGGCATCTGCTGAAGGAAGGTGAGGGCTGCTTTCTGCCTCTAAAAACATGTTTCTCCATTTCTCATTTAAGGAAATATAATATTCTGCCTTTTTAAATATGCCTCAAAAATATTTCATTCTTCTAGGAGACGGGTGGGTGCTGACTTTCTATAGAATCATGTTAAAATGACTGAACAAGGCTGACCTTCTTTTTTTCAATCCCTTGCTAATTATTTCAAAACAAAGCAAAATGGGAGATACTCTAACAATCAGGCTATTGCCACACAGAGATTCAAGGGCTGTCTAACTGGACATACAGGTAGTCTTTGACTGATGACCATAATGGAGCCCACACTTTCTGCTGCTAAGCAAGACAGTTGTTAAGCAAATCACCACAATTATGAAGTTAATAACACAGTCATTAAGTAAATCTGGCTTCCCCAGTGACTTTGCTCATTTGGGGTCACAAATGGTGATGAAGTGACCCACCTGGGACACTGCAACTGTCATAAGTACATGCCAGTTGCCAAGCATTCCAATTTCAGTCATGTGACAGTGGGGATGCTGCAATGGTCGTAAGTGTGAAAAATGGTCTTAAGTCATTTTTTCAATGCCATTGTCCCTTTAAATGGCTTCTAAATGCATGGTTGCAAGTCAAGGATTATCTGTACGATAAGCTGTGAGAGATCTTGCTTGGTGATAGGTTAAAATAGAATAGAATAGAATAGAATAGAATAACAGAGTTGGAAGGGACCTTGGAGGTCTTCTAGTCCAACCCCCTGTCTATGCAGGAAACACCACTTCAGAAAAATGGTTATCCAACATCTTTTTAAAAACTTCAAGTGTTGGAGCTGTTATGGATTGAACCATAGCAGCGATACAACCAGCTTCATCTTACAACAGGCTTGTAATCCTGCAAGTCTTATTGGCCTGTGAATAGCAAGTCACGATTGGTCAGGCTTGGCCAGTCTGATTGGCTGTTAACGGAAGCCCCTGATTGGATACTTGTGAAAGCGATAGACTCAGTTCATTGGTTGTTTAACGGCAGCAAGCTCTATAAAAGAGCTACTGCTGCCCAGGGTTTTGGCTCCAGTCTTCCTTGTTAAATAAAGAGTTGAAGTCACAGTCCAATGTCTCGTCTCCGTTCTTACGCCCATGCCCAGGACATAACACTGGCAATGAGGATGGGATGCGGAGACGATAGAGCTGACTAGGACATCTCGGACAAAGAAAGAGCACATGGCGAAAGAGTGCACGAAACAGACGGCAAGATGACTAGCGGTGCCATACCACCCGCTCCATTTGACCCAGCAACCAAAGACTGGGACTCGTATATAGACCGTTTCCAGATGTTCCTGGAGACCAACAATTTAAAAGATGCCACGGCTAGCAAGAAACGAGCAGTATTCCTGACTCATTGCGGCCCCGCCGTTTTCAAGATGGCTAAAGCACTAGCAAAACCAGCAGAAGTGAAGACCACGGATTGGGACACCCTCGCTCCAATCCTCAGCGCCCATTACGCACCCGCCAGAGATGTCCACGCCGATGTGTGGGTTGTGGGGCAAACCACCCACGATCGGACTGCAAATTCCTTGACGCACTCTGCTGTAACTGCGGAAAGAAAGACCACATCGCGAAGGTCTGCAGAAGCAGACGAGAATCCAGTCCCAACCGAAGGGAGAACAACCTCTGTCGGGAGAAAAGCAAACCTCCTGAAAACCGGGACCGTCTGAACCACCAATGGAACAACCACTACTGCTACAGAAACCAAGCACCTGCCTCTTCAACGAGACGAGAAGAGGCCCACCAAACCATTATCATCGGCCACGCTTCGTCGCTCGATGCAAAGAAAATACGAGTGAAGGTCACTATTGAGAATCGACCATGTGTGATGGAAGTCGATTCGGTATCGTCCCTGTCGATGGTATCATGGAAAACCCTCAAGCAACTGATACCGGCCATCTCCCACCAGGACCTCAGCACGCAGCGAATCATCCTGAAAGACTATCAGGGGAACAGAATCCCAGTTGTCGGTTCCAGCAACGTCCAAGTATCATTCAAGGACCGCACAGCAACGCTTCCCCTAACTGTCGTCGATCGTGACCGACCCAGCTTGTTAGGACTACAGTGGTTCGCCCCACTCGGAATTGAACTAGCCGGCATACACCATACCAGAAATGATGACTGGGAAGAGGCCCTCATCCAGGAATTCCAGGACGTGTTCACAGGAACTTTAGGCAAGTACAAGGGGACCCCTATATCATTTAATCTCAGCCCTGATGTAGCTCCCATTCGGCTTAAACCCTGTCGAGTACCTTTTGCCTTAAAACCTAAAATCGACAAGCAGCTAGATAAACTGATAGCCCAGGGCGTATTGGAACCTATTGACCACGCCCGTTGGGAAACCCCNCCATGAAGCCAGATGGTTCGTTAAGAATTTGCGGGGACTATCGGGCCACCCTAAATCATGCTCTTCAACAGAGCACTTATCCAATACCTGTGGTTCAACACCTTCTTCATTCCCTGGGTGGCGGAAAAATATTTGCGAAACTAGACTTAGCTCAGGCATACCAGCAACTCCCTGTGGACGCAGCAACTGCAGAAGCCCAGACAATAGTTACACATAGAGGCACTTTTTAGTGTAGCAGACTCCAATTCGGAGTAAGCGTGGCACCGGGCATTTTCCAAAGTTTAATGGAGAGACTATTATAAGGCATAAAAGGCGTCGTGCCTTATTTTGACGACGTCCTAATAGCTGCCTCCACTAAAGAAGTATCAGTACAACGGCTCAGAAAAGTCCTGCAGAAATTCAAAGACGCGGGTCTTAAGGTAAAACGAGACAAATGCCAACTTTGTACGGAGAGAGTGGAGTTCCTGGGATACCTTCTCGACAGACAGGGAATCCACCCCACCGAAAAAAAACTAACCGCAATAAAAAAAAGCCCCGAGACCTAGAAATAAGACAGACCTTCAAGCCTTCCTGGGACTCATTAACTTTTATAACATTTTCTTGCCCAGAAGGCAACCGTAGCCGAACTCCTACATAGACTCCTCGATAAAAAGGCTCCTTGGGTTTGGGGACAGCGTGAAGAGATAGCGTTCGAAGGGATAAAAGACCTTCTAACTTCCGATGCCGTATTAATGCAGTATAATGAAACTCTCCCTTTGACAGTCACCTGTGACGCCTCACCATTTGGAGTGGGAGCCATTTTAAGCCATGTCCTACCAAATGGAAATGAGGCACCCATTGCGTTCTTTTCGAGAACTTTGTCTAAAACCGAAAGGAACTATAGTCAACTTGATAAAGAGGCCCTCGCTATTGTATCCGCAATTAAACGTTTCCATGAATATGTATATGGGAGACCCTTTACCATAATTACAGACCACAAGCCGTTACTTGGGATCTTGGCGGGAAACAAACAAACTCCCCATATATTATCACCAAGAATGACACGTTGGTCAGAATTTTTAGCCGCCTACGATTACCATTTGCAACATCGCCCAGGGAAATCCATTCCCCACGCTGATGCTTTGAGCCGCTTGCCACTACCAAACATTATAGAGGACCCTGCTCCGACCGTTACCGTACTACTAATAGAAACCCTCAAATCGCCGCCATTTACCGCTCGAGACATAGCCTTAGAGACAAAAAAGGACCCTGTTTTGGCACGAGTCCTCAGCTGGGTAGAATGCGGTTGGCTGATAAGTGAAACTGATGACACGTTCAAGCCTTTTAAAAATCGTCAAACGGAACTGTTCTCCCAGAAAGGTTGCATAGTATGGGGAGACAGAGTCATAGTTCCGGAAAAGCTACAATATAGGGTATTGAAAATGCTGCACGAGGGACATCCAGGCATCGTGCGGATGAAGGCATTGGCCAGGAGTTACACATGGTGGCCTGGTTTAGATAGACAAATAGAAACGTGGTAGCAAAATACAGTAAATGCCAGGAGTCTCGCCCTGCTCCTCCAAAGACTCCCCCAACTAAGTGGGAAACGCCTCGAGGTCCGTGGTCCCGTATCCACATCGATTTTGCAGGACCCACAAGAGGACACACTTTCCTCTTAACGGTAGATGCCTGTTCAAACTGGCTTGAAGTCCAAAAAATGGAAAGAACCACCACAGACGCAGTCACTAAGAAATTGAATAAACTATTCGCTACCCACGGACTTCCTGATGTCCTCGTCTCAGATAATGGCCCCCAATTCACTGCTCTGCCATTCGAACAATACCTGGCTGATTGGGGCATCCGCCATGCTTTAACATTGCCAGCTCACCCTGCAGCCAATGGTAGGGCTGAGCGAATGGTTCAATTTATAAAACAGACCCTGCATAAAATGGACCACAGCGACTTTGACGACAAAATAAACTGAATTGCTTTTTATTCAACATATAACCCCAAACAGCACCACGAACAAAACCCCAGCAGAACTCCTGATAGGCCGGAAACTTCGCTCGCATCTTGATCGCCTCCACCCAAACTACACACCAGAACAGCCCCCGGGATCCAGCAGTAAGTGTTGGGCATTCCAGGAAGGTGACCTTGTGTTTGCGAAAAACTTCTCAGGTGACCGATTGTGGGTCCCCGCTACCATAACGCAACTTACGGGACCCCGATCATATTGTCTACTAACGGCAGATGGAAAGATGTGGAAATGCCACATAGACCAACTCCATTCCCGATTAGCGCCAGAACCTCCAGCTGGGGGTGGAAGGAACATGGAGGAGGACAAAGAATTCGAAACCCAACAGCCCAGGGGATACTCACCATCTGAGGGAGAACTGGATCAGGGAGCGGCCTCACCACGTGACAACCCCGCGACAGAAGCGGATCCAGGGAACCCGGAAGACAGTGCCGACCAGGGCAACTCGGAACTACAGTCTTCACTATCCAGCCCAGCGAACAGCCTGCCAGAGCCAGAACCAGAACCAGAACGAAACCCTGTGGAACAGTGCAGGTCGAGCAGACAGGTGAAGCGGCCGGCCTATCTGCGTGAATACATCACCCCACCCCTCAGACGGAACCAAGGGGGGAGGGGTGTTATGGATTGAACCATCGCAGTGATACAACCAGCTTCATCTTACAACAGGCTTGTAATCCTGCAAGTCTTATTGGCCCGTGAATAGCAAGTCACGATTGGTCAGGCTTGGCCAGTCTGATTGGCTGTTAACGGAAGCCCCTGATTGGACGCTTGTGAAAGTGATAGTTCATTGGTTGTTTAACGACAGCAAGCTCTATAAAAGAGCTACTGCTGCCCAGGGTTTTGGCTCCAGTCTTCCTTGTTAAATAAAGAGTTGAAGTCACAGTCCGATGTCTTGTCTCCGTTCTTACACCCATGCCCAGGACATAACAGGAGCATTCACAACTTCTGGAGGCAAGTTGTTCCACTGATTAATTGTTCTAACTGTCGGGAAATTTCTACTTAGTTCTAAGTTGCTTCTCTCCTTGATTAGTTTCCACCCATTGCTCCTTGTTTGCCTTCAGGTGCTTTGGAAAATAGCTTGACTCCCTCTTCTTTGTGGCAGCCCCTGAGATATTGGAACAATGCTATCGTGTCACCCCTAGTCCTTCTTTTCATTAAACTAGACATACCCTATTCCAGCAACTGTTCTTTACGTGTTTTAGCCTCAAGCATCTTTGTTGCTCTTCTCTGCACTCTTTCTAGAGTCTCAACTTCTTTTTTACATCGTGATGAGCAAAACTGAATGCAGTACTCCAAGTGTGGCCTTACCAAGGCATTATAAAGTGGTATTCACATTTCATGTGATCTTGATTCTATCCCTCTGTTTATGCAACCTGGAACTATCTTGGCCTTTTTGGCAGCTGCTACACACTGCTGGCTCATATTCAAATGGTTGTCCACGAGGACTCCGAGATTCCTCTCACAATTACTACTATCGAGCAAGATACCACATATACTATACCTCTGCGTTTGATTTTTTTGTTTTTGCCTAAATGTAGAATCTTACTTTTAAGGTCCTTATCCAACAGGTAATATAAAACCCGATTCTCAAAGGACGAGATAAGTATGTATGCAATTTATGTTACCTGGGAATGTCACCTGCAATCTTTCCCCTCCATTGCCAGTTCTTCTGTCCCAGAAATTAATGAATTGTGATAGTCTCCTGCAATTCTCCCAGCTTAATATAAAGGCTACCAGAACAGATCTTTAGTTATAGACACGCTGCCCAAATCCATCCTGCTAGGTTTTGAATCATAATATTCCACTCAGAAATCTGAAAACGACAGATATTTCAGTCTGTGGAAAAATTCCCTCAGTGCCGCCATGTATTAAACATCAGGTACTGCTGCTATCGATTTGTAAGATTTTCTTTTATTCCCCGATAAAGCAGTTTTACTTATGAATGTCTCTCTTGCTCCATAGGAGATCTTTTTCTCATTTACCTGAGCCTCGAACAACAAAAGGAACCATTTTGACACAAGTTTGTGTTGGTGGTAGAGAAAAGAGGCTGTTCATTCCTCTATTTGGCAGGGGCAGCATTCCTGTAATGCAATTAACCTGTATTGAGAATGAAATAAAATCATTTGAGGGGGATTATTGGTTTAATCTTGCTCTTTGCTCAAGGTTGGGATTTCAATTCATTTTATTCCCACAAGAGCATTCTTGGGACACAGGATGGGACTGGAGGCCCAAATTTCCACCATGTTTTTTGCAGGACTGAGAATGGATTTGAGCTCACATCTTCCTAGTCTCTGTTAATCAAACCATGGCTTCTTTTAACCAAGTTTAGAAAGTTATGCAACCCTAGTTTGTTTCCTGATTATGTTTTGTGAATGCAGCCAACACGTTGTGAGAAGAAATGCAGTAGAGGTGATCCTTGACTTACGACCACAGTTCAGCCCCATATTTCTGTTGCTAAGTGAGACAGATGTTAACTGAACTGTACAACTTGTCTTGCCACAATTGTTAAGGGAATCTCGCTTCCCCGTTGATTTTGTTTGTGAGTCAGTTGCCAAGTGTCTGAATTTTGATCACGTGACCATGGGGATGATGCAATGGTTGTAAGTGTAGAAAACAATTATGCCACTTTTTTTGACTTCTGGTGCAGTTTTGAAAGGTCATTAACTGAATTCTTGTAAGTCAAGGACTACCTGTAGAATGGCCTTTGCTGTCGATCGCTGCCTATTGCCACTGCCACCGCCGCCATTCTCCGCCTGCCCAATTGCTGTCCGCCCATTTGCCACCACCTGATTGTTGCCTAATCGCCGCCTGCCCGTTTGCAGACGATCGCCACGGCCCGTTCGCCGCCCACCCATTCCCATCAGTGGCAAACAGGCCGTGGCGAACGGGCCATGGCGAACGGACTGCAGCAAATGGACCGTAGCCTATGGTGGCAAATGGGGAATGGCAAATGGGCGGGTGGTGATTGGGCAGCAGCAAACAGCCAATGGCAAGGAAGGTGGTGAGCAGGCAGCTGGTGAACGGATGGCAGTGAATGGACGGTGGTGAATGGGTGGCGGGCGATAGGCAGCAATCAGCACTGGAGGCTCCAGCATTCCCTAGCAGTGGTGAAGCAACCCCCCCACCACAATATTTGCTCTATATGATGCAAAGACATTTCTGTTGTATATAGACATTTGCATACTCGAAATACTATACTCCGATTGGACAACAAATACCGCCTAGCGATTGCTGGTTAACAACGTATTATGATTGGCCGCCTAAACGGCGGGAGGTTTAAAATAATGCCATTGGTTACGAGCCGCGAGCAGCTGCTATAAAAGAGGCTGCCGCGGCTCGGGTTCAGTTGAATTTACTGACTGTAAATAAAGAGCTGATTTCAACTCCGGTCTCCAGCCTGCTTTTGTTCTGGCGATAGAACAATTTCCACACAATTTTTTTTTTGGGGGGGAGGGGAAGAATACATCTTATAGTGTGAAAAATATGGTATGTCCGATTCTCAGACATTGCCTGGGAAAGTTCCTGCAGTTTACTTGGCAAAATTTTTTCAGAAGTGCTTTGCCTCCTTCCCAGGGCTGTTAAAAATTCATAGCCCAAAGACATCCAGCTGGCTTTATGCCTAAGCCAGGACTGGAATTCAGCATCCCCTAGTTTCTAGACTGGTGCCTTAGGCACTAAACCAGCAGCTCCCAACCTTTTGAGCACCAGGGACCGATTTTGTGCAGAAATTTTCCGTGGACTGGAGGGAGTGTAGTTTCGTGTGCTGCCTGCATCCTGGACATGGGCTTTGCTTGTTTGTGTGGGCAAGTTTCTGGCACACCGCAGACCCATGCTGGTCCACAGACCAGGAGTTGGGGACCCCTGCACTAAACCAAACTGACTGTCAGGGAGGTTACACCTACAATTAATAATAATAATAAATAAAAAATATCAATTTCACATTTCTTCCATTTGTCATCCTTCTGACCTTATCTTCGTTTGTCCCAGATCTGATCAAATCAAATGAACACAACATCCAGGGGTGGGCTTTAAAAAATTTAGCAAAGGATTCTCTACCTGGTTGATGGGTGGATGTGGCCAGGGGTGGGATTCAATTTTTTAACAACCAGTTCTGTGGGTGTGGCTTAGTTGGTGAGTGTGGCTTGGAGTTCATGTCACTGAGTGGACGTGACTTGGTGGTCATGTTATTGGCTGGGCGTGGCCAACTCAACATCACTCACATCGAAGCATGCATCTCCTCACCTGGCCTCTCATGACTGTGGGGATGCTGCAACAGTCATAAGTGTGAAAAATGGTCATAAGTCACTTTTTTCAGTGCCATTGTAACTTTGAATGGTCACTCCACACAAGCAAAGTACCAGCAAAGGAGGGGGGAAAAATCTCCAGAGAAGTTCCTGAGACAGGAAGTCTAGTCCTGCCAAGAATGTAATAAGGGTTAACGAAGAGGCAATTTCTGTAAGCAACCCCAGAATGTTTCCTTCCCGCCTTCCTTACAGGATTAGGCCAGTAATTGCTTCTAACAACCGGTTCTCCGAACTGCTGAGAATGTTAACAACTGGTTCTAGTGAATAGGTGCGAACTGGTAGAATCCCACCCCTGATAGTGTGGGCATGGTGGGCGTGGCCTTTTCATCATCCTGCATCATGGTGGTAGAAGTGTTTTTGCTCTCCCTGGGCTCCAGAGGCTTTCCTCAAGCCTCCAGGAGGGCAAAAAAGGCCTCCCCAGGCTCTGGAGGATCTCTGGAAGGTGGAAACAGGCCCATTTCCAGCCTTTCCAAACTTCCAGGAGGTCTGTTTTTTGCCCTCCCTGAGCCTCTGCACATGCCCTGCACTTACCTGCATCCAAAATGGGCCATGTTATGAACTAATAAAATGCTTAAATAAAGTTATTAAAAACCTTTAGAAAAGAGCAGGGTTCTAGCCCTGCTCTTCTGATTGGCTGATAATAGCAATATCGGATTGGCCCATTCAGGAGAATCTGATTGGCTGTTAACGGGCCTCTTTCATTGGTTAAGGGAGTTAATGCTCTATGTTTCTTATTGGTTACTAGATCAGCAGCTTGCCTAAAAAAGGGCTGCTGCTGCCCTAGGGTTTTGCTCTGTTCCACAATGATTAATAAAGAGTTGAAGTTCACTGTTCATCGTCTCGTCTCCGTTCCTTGCGCCCATGCGCAGAACATAACACTGGCAACGAAGGTGGGATATGGAGACGTCAGATCTGACTGAGCACTATAGAGCGCTAAACAGAGCATGTGGCTGAAGACGCATCAACGGCGGAAACATGTCCGGCAGCGTCATACCACCCGCTCCATTCGACCCAGCACAAGAAGACCGGGACTCATATATGGACCGATTCCAGATGTTTCTGGAGACCAACAACTTGAAGGATGCCACTACTGGAAAAAAGCGAGCGGTATTCCTGATTCACTGCGGCCTGACTGTGTTTAAGCTGGCTAAGGCACTAGCAAAACCAGCTGAGGTGAAATCCATGGACTGGGACATCCTCGAGCCCCTCCTACGGGCCCACTATGCACCTACCATACCAACACTTGTCCGAAGACATGAATTTTACCAGAGAGACCAGCGGAAGGGAGAAAGCGTTGCAGATTTCATCACGGATCTCCGGAACCTGGGAGGCCTCTGTGGGTTCGCCGACCTCAAAGAAGCCCTGAGAGACCGAATAGTTCTGGGATTAGATGCACCAACGATGCAGAGTAAGCTGATGGTGAAAGGCGACATCAGCCTTACAGATGCCATCGCTGATGCTACTGCAGCAGAAGCAACCAGGAAGTTGGCTGCCCGAATGCGCCGCACCAACGCCCCGCTCCGCCAACTCGCCGGCGAAGCCTCACCTCGCCTTGAGGGACATGCAATGGCAACCCACCATGAGGACCTCGAATCATCATCAGAAAGTGATGAGGAAGAGATCAACTGGCTCCGGTCTGAACAAGACCAACGCCATCAACGTGGCCAGAGATTGCAGTACCAATGTGCAGGTTGTGGGGCAAACCACCCACAATCAGACTGCAAATTCCTCGACGCACTCTGCCATGTTTGCGGAAAGAGAGGCCACATCGGAAGAGTCTGTAGAAGCAAGCAAGGATCCAACCCACCTCAGAGGGGGACCAACTACTGCCAGACCACAGGAAGTCGTCCTGTGAATTGGGAACACTTGAACCACCAATGGAACAACCACTCCTACAGAAATAAACCACTAGCCCATTCAACGAAACGAGAAGAGGCACACCAAACCATCATGATTGGCCACGCCTCATCATTAGACACCAAGAAGATCCAGGTGAAGGTCGCCATCGAAAACCAGCCCTGTGTGATGGAAGTCGACTCAGGATCATCCCTCTCAATGGTTTCCTGGAAGACCCTTAAACAATTAATTCCTGCCGTCTGGCGGCAAGACCTCAGATTCCAAGGAATCATACTCAAGAACTATCAGGGAAACCAAATTCCAGTTGTTGGATCCAGCCAAGTCCGGGTCTCATTCAAAAATTGTACTGCATCTTTACCATTGACCGTCGTCGACCAGGATCAGCCTAGTTTGTTAGGCCTCCAATGGTTCGCTCCACTTGGGATTGAGGTAGCCGGCATTCACTGAACCAGCAGCGACGACTGGGAGGAGGCCCTCGTCCAGGAATTCCAGGACATCTTTGCAGACAAACTAGGCAAGTACAAGGGGACCCCAATATCATTTAACCTTAACCCTGAAATAGCCCCCATCCGCCTTAAGCCTCGTCGAGTACCGTTTGCCCTTAAACCAAAGATTGACGAGCAGCTTGATAAATTATTAGCCCAGGGTGTGTTAGAACCAACCGACCACGCTCCCTGGGAAACCCCAATCGTAACACCCATCAAACCAGATGGATTGTTAAGAATTTGTGGGGACTACCGTGCCACCTTGAATCACGCCCTTCAACAGAATGCTTACCCGGTACCGGTGGTACAACGCCTTCTCCATTCCCTGGGGGGAGGAAAAGTCTTCGCTAAATTGGATTTAGCACAGGCATACCAACAACTGCCTGTAGATAAAAGAACGTCAGAGGCACAAACGATCGTTACGCACCAAGGTGCATTTAAGTGCAACCGACTCCAATTTGGAGTTAGCGTGGCCCCGGGGATTTTTCAGAGCTTGATGGAGAGACTATTACAGGGAATAAAAGGGGTCGTACCATACTTTGATGATGTTTTAATTGCTGCTCCGAATAGAGAAATACTAAAGGAGCGCCTTAGGTTGGTTCTCCAGAAATTTAAAGACTCTGGCCTTAAAGTAAAAAAAAATAAGTGTCAACTGTGTTCAGATAAAGTAGAATTTCTGGGGTACTTAATCGATAAACAAGGCATTCACCCCACCGATAGCAAGTTAAGGGCAATCAAGAACACCCCAAAGCCCAGAAATAAGACTGATCTCCAAGCTTTCCTGGGCCTTATCATTTTTTACAACATTTTCCTGCCCCACAAAGCGACCGTAGCCGAGCCCCTACATTGTCTGTTGGACAAAAAAGCAACCTGGGTATGGGGGCACCGAGAGGAGCACGCGTTCCGAAAAGTGAAAAACCTATTAACTTCAGATGCTGTTTTAATGCAGTATAACGAGACTTTGCCTTTAACAATCACATGTGACGCGTCACCATTTGGAGTAGGAGCCATCTTGAGCCATGTGTTACCAAACGGGAGTGAAGCCCCTATTGCCTACTTTTCAAAAACTTTATCAAAAGCTGAACGTAACTATAGTCAAATCGATAAAGAGGCTCTTGCTGTTGTATCTGCTGTTAAACGATTTCATGAATATGTATATGGACGAGTTTTTACTATTGTTTCCAACCACAAACCCTTACTGGGGATTATAGCGGGAGACAAGCCAACCCCCTATATATTATCCCCCAGAATGACTCGCTAGTTAGAATTCTTGGCTGCGTACAATTATAAGCTGCAACACCGCCCGGGGAAAGCCATTCCCCACGCTGACGCACTGAGCCGTGCACCACTTCCAGAAACCGTTGACGACCCAGCTCCAACTGTTACAATGCTCCAGATTGAGACGCTTCATTCACCACCGCTGACAGCTCGAGATATCGCAATCGAAACCAACGCGATCCCATCTTAACGCGAGTTCTTAGCTGGGTCGAATGAGGATGGCCACTAGATCAAATCCCTGATGACTTCATCCCTTTCAAGAATCAGCAGACGGAACTTTTTTTGCAAAAGGGTTGCATCCTATGGGGGGATAGAGTCGTTGTCCCAGAGCGGTTACAACGAGCAGTATTAAAGACACTGCATGAGGGCCACCCCGGCATCGTGCATATGAAAGCGATCGCACGAAGCTATGCGTGGTGGCTGGGCATCGACAAACAGATCGAAGCCTGGGTAAAGACTTGTTATAAATGCCAGGAAGTTAGCAATGCCCCACCGAAAGCAACACCGACAGAATGGGAAACACCCCGGGGACCGTGGTCCCGTATTCATATTGACTTTGCGGGACCTACTAAGGGACACACGTTCCTCCTAACAGTGGATGCCTACTCAAACTGGCTCGAGATCCACGAAATGAAAAGTACCACAACCGAATCCGTCATCCGGAAGTTGAACAGATTATTCGCGACACATGGACTGCCAGACGTTCTGGTATCTGACAACGGCCCCCAGTTTACCGCACTTCCTTTTGAACAATATTTGGCGGACCACGGTATTCGCCATGCGCTAACTTCACCAGCGCACCCTGCGGCTAATGGAAGAGCCGAGCGTATGGTACAGTTTGTCAAAAAAAAACCCTATATAAAATGGACTATGGGGATATGGAAGATAAGATAAACAGAATACTCCTTCTTCAACACATCACTCCGCACAGCGTCACCAACAAGACTCCAGCTGAATTATTA
>BHEV01001737.1:0-50257 GCA_004319985.1 Emydocephalus ijimae | reverse complement strand
TAACGAGACTTTGCCTTTAATGATCACGTGTGATGCATCCCCATTCGGAGTGGGCGCCATTTTAAGCCACGTTTTGCCAAATGGTAGTGAAACCCCTGTTGCCTATTTCTCAAAGACGTTGNACACCGTATATATTATCTCCCAGAATGACCCGCTGGTCAGAATTCTTGGCGGCATATAATTACAAGTTGCAACATCGCCTGGGGAAGGCCATTCCCCACGTGGACGCATTGAGCTGTGCACCTCTTCCAGAGACCATTGATGACCCCGCTCCAATGGTCACAACACTGCAGATCGAGACACTTCAAATGCCACCATTAACGGCCCAAGATATCGCAATGGAAACGAAACGCGACCCCATTTTAGCACGAGTCCTCAGTTGGGTCGAGCGGGGATGGCCATTGGACCAGATACCTGACGACTATGCCCCATTCAAGAATCGGCAAATGGAACTATTTTCCCAAAAGGGCTGCATTATCTGGGGTGATAGAGTTGTCATCCCAGAGCGGTTGCGACCAGCGATACTAAGGACCTTGCACGATGGCCACCCCGGCATCGTGCATATGAAAGCCCTCGCACGAAGCTACGCGTGGTGGCTGGGTATTGACAAGCAGATCGAGACATGGGTAAAAACTTGTCACAAATGCCAGGAAGTAAGCAACGCCCCTCCGAAAGCAACCCCGACTGAGTGGGAAACACCGAGGGGACCATGGTCCCGTATTCATCTGGACTTTGCGGGTCCTACCAAGGGACACACATTCTCATTAACGGTGGGTGCCTATTCGAACTGGCTTGAAATCCATGAAATGAGGAATACAACAACCGAATCAGTCATCAGGAAACTATTCAGACTCTTTGCAACACACGGATTACCAGACATTCTAGTATCCGACAACGGGCCCCAATTTACCACGCTGTCCTTCGAACAGTACCTGCACTAACTTCACTGGCACATCCTACGGCCAACGGAAGGGCCGAGCGCATGGTACAATTCGTCAAGAGAATCTTGCATAAAATGGACTATGGCGATATAGAAGACAAGTTTAACCGGATACTCCTTTTGCAGCATATCACTCCGCACAGCGTCACCAATAAAACTCCCGCCGAGTTGTTAATGGGACGGAAGCTCCGCTCCCACCTCGACCGTCTACATTCATCATATGAACCTGAAAAACCACACGGTTCCAGCAGGAAATGCCGCAATTTCCAGGTTGGCGACTTGGTTTTCGCTAGGAACTTTTGGGGCAATCCGTTGTGGGTCGAGGCAACTATAGTACAAGTAACCAGCCCTAGATCGTACGACGTGAAATGTCACGACGATAGAATATGGAAGCGCCATATTGATCAGCTGCGTTCAAGGCTACAGTCGGGGATCTCCGAGCCCCCTGATTTCCAAACCGAGGGGGGAGGAGATAGCAAGGAAGCTGAATTTGAAGCGGCAGAAAGTTTAAGCGGTAGTAATGACTGCTCAGAGGCAGCACGTGATGGATCCGGAATGAGGGTGGCCTCGCCTCAAAGAGATGCCGAGAGCAGTAGCGACGATGAAAATTCGAACGCAGAACGGGAGGCACCCTCTTCACCAGATAACATCCTACCCCAACAAGACTGTAGCCAAATACCGAGAGAACAACGAAAATCAAATAGACAATCAAAACAATCTGCCTACCTCAAAGACTACGTGACCGCACCCCTTAAATGGAACCCGGGGGGAAGGGGTGTTGTGAATCAATAAATACTTAATAAAGATTATTAAGAGCTTGAAGCAAAGTGCAGGGTTCTGGCCCTGCACTTCTGATTGGCTGATAATAGCGACATCGGATTGGTCCGTTCAGGAGAATCCAATTGGCTATTAATGAGCCTCTTCCATTGGTTAATGGAGCTAGCGCTCCCTGTGTTTTCATTGGTTAAATAAGTTAAGAGTTGCCTATCTAAAGGGGCCCATTGTGGCCATTGAGATGAGCTGTTTTCACATGTATATAAAGAGTTTGAAGTTCATTGTTCAATGGCTCGTCTCCATCCTTTGCACCCATGCACAGAACTTAACACTGAGCATGCTGTTTCAAGTATATAGGCTTTTTCAATATTCAGCCTGTTGAATAGTGAGTTGCCTAGATCCCAGGCCCTCAGAATGATCCATCAGTTAAGCTCATTCAAGAGTGGCTCAAATTGAGATGGAAGGGTAGGCAGCGACTGGCTGCCACCATCTTTCTTTACCTTAGATATCAATGGAAAAGGGGAAGTTGGCAGTCATCTATGCCTTCTTGTGGTCCCATGTCGCAGTGGACACTGGTGTAGTGTATTTAACTAGGAATTCTGGTCTTTCAGGGTAGATTGCCACTTGGATCCCAGATCCTTTCTTCCTGCCACCCAAAGCAAGGAGCTATTTTTTTATTGTAGCATGTCTCTCTCCTCATCCTGCCAGAGTAAGGCTTTTAAGTCATTCCTGCTTTGGTTGACTATTGAAATATGAAGGAATGCTTGAATTTCTGGCACATGAGAGCCATGTGATCCAAACTTACCTCTCCAGTAACCAGGTATTTTCCATCAGGAGAAAAAGCAAGGGCCGTAATAGTCTTCCTGAACAAAAGAAGAAATCCTACTGTGAAAAGCTACAAAATCAATACAATATTGGCATTTTCAACTCAATAGAATTAAGTAAACATAAGGCCATGCAGCTTCAGTGCTGTTCCTGTACAATTCCTTGCACTATGAAGGAAGGTTCTACAAGAGCCAAACACTACTTTGTTATTTGCCTAGGTGTTGAATCAACATAGCCTGTTGTATAAATATTTGTCTGTTAAAGCTTTTGAATGTCAGACTATTCATTCATTCATTCATTCATTGAATTTCTAAGCTGCTCAACTTCAGAATGACTCTAGGCAGCATGGGAGGAAACACAGGAAAGAAGAACAAAATGGACATCTGTGTTAAGCTGATGGTTGCTTCAGCACACTTTTTCAACAGAGATTTATTCAGACGTTAGATCTAGACAGGAGTCATCTATGAAAAAGAGGTTCAAGGCTCCACAGCATTTCGTAAAAAGGAAAAACATCAAAACTTGAATGTGCAACAGCCCACTCTGTAAATGCTTTAGTGCTTTAAGCACCTGAACTGCAGAATAATCTTATATTATTTTAAATTGCCGAAATTAAGAAACCAGCTGTTTAACCACAATTTTGTTTCCTACAATTAGCATCACCATGATTTGATTTCTGGCATTCACAATGTAAGATATACTCAAGAGTTCAACATAAAGGAAATTCAGCATTCCTCTTCCGTAATAAATTTCCAAAGAGTAAAAAAGAAATTCTGAGATCCCTGTTCAAACTGTTCCTAAATTTGTTTGTTCTTTGTACGCATTGATCCCTTAGTCGAATGAGTGTGTGTGTGTGTGTGTGTGTGTGTGTGTAAACTTTAGATGCACTCTTTGTCCATTGTAGGTTATAAAAGTGAGACACAGTTCTTAATTAGGAAGATTATTGATAAATCCTTAACATTTACTACACAACTATATAAGCAAATGAATAATTAAGAACTCAGTGTTTTTCACTTACCTGGAGCTGTTTAGAATATGATGTTGCTTGTTTTTCCTGGGGTTAAACAGCACAACAACACACCTATAGAACAAGAATTGCAAAAGTTGAGGGGAAAAAAACATGCATAAAGCCTGAAATTTGGGTTATTAAATATTTCCTTCTTCTGCAAAGGTCACACCTGAGTCCTTAAAAAAGTAACTCTTTTGACAAGATCTTAAATATGGAGTGCTTCATGGGATGAAAATCTTATTCTATGTATTAATGAGTTAATATAATTGATAATCTGCCAATATTATCCTGTGACCAGGAAATACATAGCTGAAAAGCCACTAATGGGCAGCATGAAACAGGTTTAAATGTTGGCAGTCATCACTAATTGTAGTAGTTTTCTAAGTGACTGGAAGTTAGCTCTCCCACATTAATCTTGAATAGTATCTTCATGCATTCTGAAATGATCTTTTGAACAGGTAAACTTTCTAAAGTTGCCCTGTGCTTCCCTGCATAAGAGCAAGAAGATGAGGGTCTGCAAGGAAGTTTTCCACCAGAACTGTGGCCCATGTTGTTGTATCAGAAGAACTAAATCTATTATGAAAACTACTGTCAAGTCTTAGTCACATTTTAAATGAAAGTGCATTTTATTAAAATTGTTCATGACAACACTGCAGAGTTACACTCATAATATCCTTGCAATCTATAGTCATATTTAATTAGTGTAGGTAACGTGCTTTCAGACAATTATTAGCTTTCCATGAAGTTAGTTTTTTTAAGGCTTACACAACATATACTCCGGAAAAAAGCTTGTATAGAAACTTTCTGAAAAAAATGCATTTTCACTCCAATATTGTCAATATTTCTTTCAGAAAAGCAGAAGTGAAGCCAAAAAATGAAAATTTGTAAGGATTAGCAGCAATCTTTGAGCTCGTTTGAAAGTTCCTCTAGTATGTTACAAAGGAATACATGACTAGATGTATAGTTTTTTTTTTCTAAAGACTATTTTCTGCAAAAATATTCTAGCATATTTATTACACCAACATGATTTAGACTTCCTTCCAATGTCGGTAAAATGAAGACCCAGATTATTGGGGGCAATATGCTGACTCTGTAAATTGCTTAGAGAGGGCTGTAAAACACTGTGAAGTGGTATATAAATCTAAACGCTATTGCTATGTAGAACAGTGCTTTTCAAACTTGTCCGCTTAGGACGTGTGGACTTCAACTCCCAGAATTCCCCAGCCAGCAATTCTGAGATTTGAAGTCCATTCATTTTGTCAGGTTTGAAAAATACTGAAGTAGGGTAATACAGAAACACAGGCAGTTGTGGACATTCAAAATATCCTAATTGACTCTTAGCTAAGTATTAGGAATCAGGACCATCTTCAACACCTAGGCAAAACCCCCAAATAAAAAATATAGAGTTAAAATGAAAACATCCAAATTATGAAATGGCTGAATTTCAGTCTTCCTACATGAGCTTTCATGACACTACAGGCAAGGCCATATGAAATGTTTGCATTCTCATACAAGAACTGGGTATCTAGCATCCGGCTAAAGTATTCATTTATTCTAAAGTACAGGCACTGTCATGTGAAGATACATAAAAAGACTTCAATCTATCTGTTTTTGTCCGCTCACAGTTATTTGTGCAGCATTTTCTTTGTCTTTCCTAAGGTTTTTAAACATTCTTTATGTTTATAAAATATACTTCTAGAAAGGGAGTGAAGATCTGAGTCCGACACAAAAAAGGTGAATCAGCATTGTAAAAATATTGTATAATTTTGCTATAAGCTAGTGAAAGAGATTCTCCTTAAGATGCCTCCTGGCATTGTCACAATCTAGCTTCTATTGTGGGCTCATTGATGCTTATCTGTATACAACATTTTATACTGAATAACAGTCACAAGAGGCTTCTAGCCTTTCAACAGCTTCTATATGAAAGTTCAGGAAAGCATCAGAATAAGGCAGCATAAACCCTTTCAAATCACCTACAGTTAAAATAAGTGAAACTCAAAAAGGTTGCATTTCCATCTTAAAGCTAAATTTAGGAACAAAGCGGCAAAGGAATCTGATGTCAAAATCACAATTACACTGAATCTGACTCATCCACCACAGCAATTCTAATAAACCGCTTCCTTCCAGCCTTATCTCCATGACAGATTTCTTCTCTCCTTCTCATTGATTTCCTCCCCAATTGTGGTCTTACAGGCATTCATTCTACTCCATTTCAATCCTCCCTCACTGGCTCGATTTATTTAGTTTGGTTTGACAGTTTCCTTGCCTTAAGCACTATTTCATTGACCTTGGCCCCACCAAACCCATTTGTTTTTCCGTGAATCTTTTCACTAGAATCTTGTAGCAAAGCAGGAACAGTCAGACTGAGAGAAACTGGCCTAGAAAAGGCAAGATTAAGTTATCCATATAATAAGAGTTTCTTCTGCTTCAGTAAATTGAGACCCTTTTTCCTGGCTAGATTTCCAACTAAGAATGACTGACAAAAATATAACAAGCTGCCATATTATTATTTTTTCCATAATACTTCACTGATGAAAGAGTTGTTCAGAACAGATGTTATTATTTGAGAAGTCTTGCAAGAATAAGAGGCTGGCTGACCTTGCCTGGGCACTTTCTTCTTCTGAAAGAGGGTATCAATCATCACAGATCTATCACATGCAACTCCAAAAGGTGATGTTGCATTTCCTCGTTCAAGATAAGTGTGCAATTTGGGAATTGTCTTAGACTCACAGCTACTATTCAAACAGCAGATGGTAGCTGTGGCCAGAAGGGCCTTTGCATGGGTCCATGATGTATGCCAGTTGTGTCCTTTCCTCAGCTGTGAGGCCCTTCAAATGGTTATTCATGACCTAGTGACCTCATGACTGGATTATTTCAATCAGTACAAGGGACCCTACATGAGACTGACCTTGAAAACCATGACAACCTATTCTGTCATGGCCCTATCCTCTGGAACAGAATGCTGTGGAGATAATTACATCCGGCTCCATTCCCATGCCTGAGATTAGGGGATTAGTGAAGAATCTGTCAATTTATTTTTTTTCATGCATGTTGTTTACGTGGCTTTGTCTAGGCAATCATGTTTCTTTAAATAATGTGTTCTTTTTAAAAACTGTAAACTGCCTGGAATCTTTTTGGAATTGGGTGGCCTCAAAATCCAATAGGTAGGTGAGTAGACGGGCAGGCAGGCAGACATACAGGCAGACATATCCGCAACAATCTTCTTAAGCTTGCAAAAGCTTTGTGTCAAGTTTGAATGAAACCTAACCCTAATTCCAATTTAGGTAAAGTGTGACAATCCTAAATAGGTTGCTTAATGTCCAACCTATCTAGCATATGCAGGTTTGTTTCCTTCCACAGATGAAGAGATGCATGCATATACTCTGCCTTCCTCCTCTCACCATTATAGAATAAAGCATGGTAGAACTTCAAGCTCCAGTGATTTATAGATATATTAGTAAGATCAAACAGTCTGTTAAAAGAAAAAGTTACTTGATATGCATAAACTGTACCAGCAGATTACATTTTCTACGCTTGCACATTTCCTGATACTCAGCCCCTTGGTTACTGCCAGCATGCCAATAAACACAATTAATACCTGGCATTTAAAAACACTTGAGAAGATACAGGGATTCATGGCACAAAACTGAATGGCACTTCCTCAATTAACTCGGTGAAACAAGCTCTATTTGTTAGATCGATGATAATGGAAAAGAAGTGGGCAGGAAATAACTGGGGATGTCACAAGATAAGAATATAAATATAAAGCACAAATGCTTTATTGTCAGCAATGGACATTCTCCGCTTATTAAGAAAGATGGGAAACCCTTGAATCTAACTTAATGAACACTTGTGGAGGGATAACAGGACTAAGAAACTTCAAAGAAAATAGAAAAAAGTCAAGCAGAGAGAATGGAAAACTCAAGGAATGTTACTCTAAGGCCCATGTCTACAAGAAGAGATATTATACCCTGGAGCTTCTGTATAAATTCCAGGATATCACTGTTGATGGTGTGCCTAGGCTCCAGAACAGTATAGGTAGTCCTCGACTTATGACTGTAATTGAACCTTCAATTCTGACTGTAAGTCCTGATGATCATAAAGCAAGTCACCATGTCACCGTGCCCGAATTTACAATCTTTTTTTTTTAAAGAGATTTTTAAGATAAAGAACTTTTGGCAAAAAGATAGGCTGCACTTCAAGCAGTGAAAGTATTTGGGATATACTGTGCAAATCTTCTGGCAATGGGGAGTGAGGGTGATGTAGGAATATATGGTTGGATAGTAAAAGTGATATGGGGAGGGGAGAAATCCTCAGCTTCCACTTTGCTTCTATTTTCTCTCCAAAATTTAACTGCATTCAGCTAAGTAGAACAACAAAAGGAGGGGAGAGGCAATACAAGGTAAGTAAAGAGGCTACCATGAATATGTTTAAGTCTCCAGGACCAGATCAGTTATATATGAAAGGCTTGAAGAAACTTAGCAGTGTCTTCTTGGAGCACATTTCAGTGCTCTCTGAGAAATCATGAAGGACATATTACTGGAGGACTGGAGAAGGGAAAAGCCGTTCCTAGCTTCAGAAAGGAGGAAAAAGAGGATCAGACGAATTATAGACCAGTCAGCTGGATATTAGTATCAGAAAAATGGAACAGATAATTAATGTTTCCATGTCAAAAGATCTGAAGTGCTTCCATGGTAAAAGGGTTTTCCAGTGACATCACCGTTGCCTAGGGGATGCCCAGTTGGGGGCTCCTTTACATTCCCTTGAAGTCTCCCACCAAAGTGGTACCCATTTATCTACTTGTGATCGCCTGCTTTCAAACTGCTGCATCAACAGGAGGTGGAGCTTGTGACAGGAGCTCACTCCACTCCGCAGCAGCAGCGGGTCTCAAACATGAGCCTGCCGATCGTCAGCCCAGCATTCTAACCTCATGAGTCACCACACTCCTATAACCGATAATTGAGCAGCCAGTTGGTGAGCATTTAGTAAAGAATGCATTGCTTCCCAGGAGCCAGCATGACTTTATCGAGAATAAATCATGTACATTGACCTTTTTCTGATAAACTGACCAGTTTAAATCATCAAAGGTATGTGGTACTTATGGTTTATCATAATTTCCATGATGCATTTGATTAACTGTCCCTTGACATTCTAATAGAAACGATGGCAAAATATAGTCTGCATCATAACAGCATCAGATATAGAGACAAATAATTGAACAATAACACCCAACAAATATACATCAGCAGTTCCACATGACTCTGGAAGAAACTGTCAAGTAGCATACTGAAAGGCTAGGCCTGTGTTGTTCAGTAGTATTGAATAAATGATTTGGACGAGGAATTAGAAAATATGATTATTAAATCTGCACACGGCACAAAAATAGAGGGAATAATGAGTATTTTGGAAGGCAAATATCATGATTCTGAAGATCTTGATAAGACATGGTGAACCAAACTATTTGCTCCATACACAGATATATATTATAAAATTTGAGGTTAGCAGCTGTAGGTCAAGTTATGGGAGACAGGATAGCAGTGTTCCAATATTTGAGGGGCTGCCACGGAGAGGGTCAAGCTACTTTCCAAAGCACCTGAAGGCCAGACAAGAAATAATGAATGGAAACTGACAAAGGAGAGATTCAACCTGGAAATAAGGAGAAATTTTCTGACAGTGAGAATAATCAACCAATGGAACAGCTTGCCTTCAGAAATTGTGAAAGCTTCATCACTGGAAGCTTTCAAGAAGAGACTGGACTGCCATCTGTCAGAAATGATGCAGGGTCTCCTTGGGCGTGGGATTGGACTAGATGATCTAAAAGGTCCCTTCCAATTCTGTTAATTTGTTAATATACTTTTCTTTGCTTTAGGATGGAATATCTTTTACCAAGCACACATATGTGAGTGTACACACACTCACTCACTGTTTTCATTTCTTCCAAATTGAACATCACTCTTCTAGCCTTCTCTCCAGCAATGTAATTCTTGAGAGATGCCAATCACTTTCTTACGTTAAGAAATAGGCAAACAGGTAATTGCCTAAGAATTTCATTGTTTTATTTTCTTCTAATCAGGACAGGGATAGCTGTCCCATATGGGCTATGGGACGATCCATATTTTAAATAAAGCATGTATGTTAAACAATTATTTTAAGAAAGAGATTTAAAATCACATTCTTAAACAACCTAGAATAAGCTCAGTAAATGAACAGATGTTATAGGAAGATACTCCCATGAAGTTCTAACCACCAAATAACACAGTTATTCATTGAGTAATACAGAGCAGCAAAACTACATTAGGAAACAGTGGTTTGTTTTATGCAACCATCACTTCTCCTGCTTTATAAGTAAACTTCCTTTTCCCATTCAAATGAAGCAGAAGCAAAAGGATTCTACTCCATTTTGCTGTCAATAGATTCATTTTATTTGGAATTGGTCGGAGGCCATTCTTTTTCTTTGCTATAGTCTAGATTAGAATTCTGGTAGTGTGTGATGGATGCAGAGTAAAATGTTATTCCAATTCCTGCATTCTTCCATGAATGAAAGGGCTTCTATTGCCTCTGATTTAGTTGGGTAGGATGGAATCACAGAAGGGAGAGAACAAGGAACTGATTGAAAAAAAGTAATAATAAAAAAATTAAATGCAATCTCTGTACCACAATTCAGAAACCAAAAAAGTCAATACTTGTTTTTAAAGGTCTTTTGTCCATACAACAGACCTCAGACAAGATCTGTATCTCAGAAGAGGAACAATGCCGATAAAAGATTAGGAACTACTTTGGATGTATAGGCAACGTGAAAGGAATATTATTTGTACATAAGATCAAGTGTAAAGATTTTTCTTAAATCCATTCTTCAAATCCAGTTATCCCACTCTGATTCTCTTCCTTAACAAGCTAAAATAAAATGCCTTAAGCTGTTATTGTCTAAAATGCTTTAAGCTGTTATTGTCTGCCTGGAACTGCTAAGTGTAGGGAATGTTAGACTCTGGACTTGCCAGCAATTATTGGGTAGTAAGCTTCAGTTTAGTTGGTCACTTGTTGTGCATTGTATTTCCTCCTGTCTTAGAAAAACAAATTGAATTATGTTACTTTGTCATATTTTAATCTTGGAAATATGCAGCTATTACTCAGAGTCCTAATTGATATGGGTAATCCACAAATATTGTAATAAATAAGAACATTAATGTGACATTACAAAAAGAGGAAGTCATATTTATTGTACTCTTTTTCAAATGCCAGGGAAATCAATGCAAACAAAAATTTCCCAGCACTAGGAATACAGAGTCAGTGCAGTAGAATAATATTTTGAGTCTTGTATTGTTTTCAGGCACAGCCACTGTGCAGAGGTAGTAAATTATGCCTTTTATTTTTAGATAAACATCCCACCTTTCCCTCAAGTATTCAAGCTAATATACTTTACAATCCCTCTTATTTTGTCCCACCTTCACCATACTTAAAGTAAAATACAGTACAATGTGTTTACACATTGACCAATACTCCCTTCTCCAAAAGAGAAGGATTTATTTGCTTTGATATAAAAATAATATCCAGTAATATCTAATAATATCTAGTAATGCTCTGCAGACATAAAAAAACAAATTACTTCAAGACACACCATTTTTAAGGTTTAACCAGGGATCTTTAACTTCAAAAACTGTGTGCAATTTTATTTGTCAATCTAAACAATGCATCTGCTTCAACTGATGGCCCTAATTGGTTTTATTTAAATATTTTTATTATGACTGGAAAAATATTTTGAAGGTTTGTTATTATTATCACCAGAGGTGGTATTCAGCAGGTTCTGACCAGTTATGGAGAACCAGTAGTGGAAATTTTGAGTAGTTTGGAGAACTGGCAGATACCACCTCTGACTGGCCCCGCCCCATCCTCTGTCTCCTGAGTCCCAGCTGATTGGCTGAGTCTTCTTTTGTTGCTCTGCACAGGAGAACGGAGCTGGAAAGCAGGTTAGTGGGGTGGGGAGGGAATGGGATTTTGCAGTAATCTTCTCCCTGGAGTGGGATGGGATGGAAATTTTACAGTATCCTTCCCCTGCCACACCCACCAAGCCACACCACGCCCACCAAGCCATGCCCACAGAACCGGTAGTAAATTCTTTTGAATCCCACTACTGATTATCACTTGGGTAATAATCAGTCCTTGGGTAATAGCCATTTATTCAGTGATCATTCAAGCTTACAACAACAGCCATTGGCAAGTGGTTCTTATGACTTTTCCTTGATGTTCCAGCCATCATAGCAATCCTGCAGTGATGTAGCAGCAATCTGGGCACTCAGCAACTGGCTTGGATTTCTGTCGAATGCTTCATCCCTAATTCAGGTGATTGTGGCTTGTGACCTTCCCTGCTGGCTTCCCAGAAGCAAAGTTGATGGAAAACTAGCAGGAATTCAGAGATTGTGGGCACCTGAGATCCTTGTTTAATGACCAGTGGGGATTCGTTTAACAATAGTAACCAGGGACTTCCACCATTAAGCAGCACAGTCACCTGACATCACACTTTACCATCGCATTGCTTAATGACAGAAATCCCAGTCGCTATTACCATTAAATTAAAACTACCTATGTGTTTTCTTTTTAGCTTAAGAAGCCTTGAATAATCCCAAATGCTGTCTATTTCTAATTGCCTTTTATAATATTTCCTTTCCTTTGAGTCAGAGCCTGACAACATATTCCCAGCTATTTAAAAAAATACATCACGAGAAAGACCATCACAATTTAGTGTCTCTGCTTAAAGCCTGATTCCCCCTAAACTGCCCACTTTTCAGCCCTCTCACGCACAGGAAAGCCACAGTGACAGTGTTTTGCTTGATTTTTCAGCTGTGTAAGATGCCTGCACATATTTAGAGTGACACTCAATCTTCATAGGAATAACAATTTCTTCAGACTGAAAAGCCTTATCTGAGAACATGCTGTGCACAGCATATAATTTGGCTAAGCTAAGAGGTCATTTTTTCCATTTATCCAACATTTTGGGTCCTGCCATTATGTAGTCATCCTTGTGCCGGAAAAAAATGAAAAGAGTGAGAAACATGTGGTTTCAAAGGGGAATTTGTGAATTTGGGAGGGAGGGAAGGAAGGAAGGAAGAAAAAGAAAGAAAGAAAGAAAGAAAGAAAGAAAGAAAGAAAGAAAGAAAGAAAGAAAGAAAGAAAGAAAGAAAGAAAGAAAGGGGGAAGGTGGAAGGGAAGGAAGGAAGGACTTGTCATTCAACATTTGGCATGATTTACTCTTTATTATACAGTAGTATAATATTTAAATATGTGCTGAGCAGATTTTTTTTGGCTGGAGAAATACTGATATCTGTTCCCACATCCTACCACTTAGCTTGGCTGTGACACAGACGACTGTCATTTTCCATGAAACTTGGCTCAGAAATGACAAGCCAAATATCTCCTAAGTTTAGAAAAAGCAGATCTTGAAAGTCTATGACTCAGGAGTCGAGAACTCCTCAAGTTCATGTGGTTTTAACCCAAACAATCAAATCTAAAGAATAACCAGGGTGATAATAAGAGTTAGAAGGAAAAAATTATTGATATTCTGCACTCAACTCAGCAAGTTTGCTGTTCATGCTGCTAACATTTGCTTAAGAGGGTTTAAGAGATACTTTCAAAGTCCAATGGTACCCAATAAGGGCACCCTGTTTTTAGGTTAGACCCAACAGGCACCATGATATAACATGACATCTTCAGAGGCTGGACAACTTACAGTGCAGGCTCAAGTCCAATGGTACATGTGAGAGAGGTTCATCTACATCCTTCTGTAGGAAGGCGGAAGTTTAGGCTAGGTTTTGAGCTACATAATAGTGCAGTGATGTACAGTGAGAGAAAGTAAGAAAGAATTGAAGAAGCATATCCCAGGCATTGCAGACAGACTCTGGGATGTTTTTCCTCCAACACAGGTCACTTCTGGTATCAAAGCAAAAGTGAAGAGAGGTTTGGAGAAGTCTATAGAAATGCATACATATGCACAACCTCTCCTTTAATGACAGAGGCAGATTAGCATTTAAAGACCAAGATCTTTGACCAATCATAACATCACAGAAGAGAATTTTCATATTTGTGAAAATTGTGAAGAAGTACAATATTAACACTTTTCTTTCGAACTATAGGAGCAACTGCCAACATAAGAGTCCTAGCTATTCTCATCAATACATTAGTTTTATGGTTTATAAGAGGACTACCTGGTGTAAAAGTTCAGGTATTGCATTGAAAAAGAAAAATCTAAATCCATCTTAGGGTGACTTTGGGCAACTCATGCTCTCTCAGTCCAACCTACAACTACCTTGTGAGGAAAAATAAGAGAATGAAATGCTACATTAGCAGCCTTGAGCTCCTGAATGAATAGTGGAATATAAACCTAATCAAACAAATAAACCCATGAGGTATAATTGCTATAGGCTTCATATCATCATCATGCTCTCTGTATTTTTGGAGAGCAGCCTCTCCTAGATTTCTTGGACTGTATTTGCCCACTTCCCAGCCAACATGACCAAAACTCCCTTCCAAAAGATTTGGAAGGCATCCAACTAGGGGAAGCTAATCGTAATAGTCTGAATCATTACATCAGGTTACAATGCTGGGCACAATATAACATCTACTTGGTGCTGAGAAACAAGGGCAGATTCTTTTAAAGATGCGGGATCTCTCAAGAGAGTAAAGCACTAGGAACCTCTCTCACACAAGGTACTAAAATCGTACTATTTTCCTTAAGGCTTTCCTCAGGGTCAATATCAAGCGTTTCAGCAGGTTCAGCATTTGTTATTGGATTGCATCCCTCTCTTTCCCTATCACAATGTCCCCTATCAAGATGCTACCACACTTTCTTCTGGATTCAGAGCTCTCGGTCTTTTAAATCAGGTTGACCTCTAGACCTGCATATTTCTTAAAAATCAGCACATCAATAACAGCAACCAAAGTTCTATTTTTCTTCATAAGCAATCATAATGCAGCCTTGCCAAAATTATTCCTTAACTGCTGTCTCTTTTTGCATTTCTGCAACCCACTCAATAGTTTCACCCATTCTATATTTTTTCAAGTTTTGAAAAGTTTTATTACATATAAACATTTCCATTTCTAAATAAACAGTATGTTGTCTGTGTACAAATAATTTGAGAGATAATAATCATAATTTTTTTCAATAGTATTTGTCACATTGGTATTGGTCACATAATAATAATAGTATTTGCTTATCCATTTTAATAAACCTTCCTTACAAAAGTAATCCTTCTCTTATATTTCCATATTTCTAACTTCTGTTTTTATTGGCTAGCCATTGATAAAATGAGCCCTATGTTTCACCCATTCTAATACCAAAGCATTAAGTCTTCAATTGCCAACAGCATGGAAAGACAACATTTCAGTTCCTTTATCTATTTATTGTAAAGGAGTGGGGGATTGCAGGGAGTGGGACAATGATACAAAGTGGAGAGGATTGGTCACAAAAATGGACGTCACCATTTTTCCCCATTTTTTCTTCATTTGGGGTTGTGCAAGGTTTTGTTTCCCTTTAAATCGTGTCAAACCACTATGGAAAGCTGATTCTGCATTTTGCGTTACACTCCAAACAATATTAGTAGGTGGCTGAAATTAGACACAAAACAGTCCTAGTTTTATAAGTTGCTAGGGATTAACTTGAGTCTAACCAGGCAGATTGTAAGTTGTCAGCTACGGCATGTAAAATGTTTACCTGAAGGTGGAGGTGGTGATGGATGGTGAACAACTTAGGGGAAAGGGGCTCCATAGTATATGTGGCTTTTCCTGAAGCAAAGGTTTGCAGCTTTGCTAATTTTACTTTTTTTAAGAAAGAAGATACATATTAAGTAAATTAAACTATAAAGCATCTGGCTTGGGATTCAGATGGATGAGTTTCTCCTCTTTACGTCCTTTTATTCTTCAGTAGTAACCTCTGAGGAATTTTAGTTTTGTTTTACTTCTTGTTTCTAAGATACAGAATCTCAGCAGCAACGTCAACAAAACACACACATAAGCATGTGGCAAGATCGGGAGAAACTGGAAGAGGGCAACCAGAATACTTTGCCCTGTTAAAATAAAATACTGCATAAATAAATAGAAGAAGCTTAAGGCTTTCTGTCATTATTAAATCTGAATACGGTGTGATGGTTGAGAGATTGTTTTCACGAAGTTGCTGAAGGTTCCTTCCCATTCATAGCCTGGTAGTTTGTATATACAAAATCAGGGAAACAAGGCAGTTGAAAGGCTTTCTAAGGTGAACTGCAAACTACTTCCCCCTTCTTTCACCAAGAAAGGAAAGAGACAGAAGTTAGAGATGAACTCACAGACTGGGAGTAAACAAAAACTGGTTCAAGAGACACATTCTGTTGTTTAACACATGAACTGAGGTTCCTGAGTCAAGAGATGAAACCCCACATGTTGTAGCTTATGGCATCTCCTTGATGCGTTGACAGAACCAAAGCTTTCATTATGCATCCCATTGCAAGAATGAAGTTAAGACTTCACCACCAGTCCAATAAATCCCTTCACCTCAAGTAGCCCAATGTCTTAGGTCAGTCCAGGAGAGGTGAGCCAGTTCTTGGGTTGCAGATACTGCTGAGAATAAAAGGAATTTATCTCACATGTGGAAAAGAGATTGACTAGCTGAACTTGTCCAAAATGATCCTGTCTACAAGGGGATTCTAAAAGATCTGCTTGTGGTCCCACCTCAGCAAGAGGTGAGATGAGCATGGGGCATGAAGCAAGATTTCTCCATGGTGGCCCCCATGCCATGGAATATGCCCTCCTCCTCCCAGAAAGGCTCAGTTCCTTCCCTTTTGGCATTCAGGATGGCACAGAAGGTTCTTCTTCCAGAAAGACATTCAATACAACTCCGATGGCAACTGGGCAGCCTTTTTCCATTGTAGGTTTATTTCATGGCTAAGGAGACATAAGTGGCAAGTTTGTCCTTTATCAAGAACCTTAGGATTAGTCATGATGGGATCAATGTTTTATGTTGAGTGCCTTTATACTGTGCTCCACCCTTGACTGTTTGAAGAAGATGCAGAAATTTTGTAAAATAAACAAATCAAGGAACCAGGAGATATGACATTATATAAAATAGAGGTGGTCCTCAGCTTACGACCACAACTGAGCCCAAAATTTATGTTGCTAAGAGAGACATTTGTTAAATGAGTTTTACCACATTTTATGACATTTCTTGCCACAGTTGTTAAGTGAATCACTGCAGTTGTTAAGTTAATAACAGTTGTTAAATGAATCTGGCTTCTTAGTTTGAGAAACAGTTTCTTTTCCAAGGCAGTGATTGTCTTGAATCAGACAGTGCATTTGTGATTTAGTCCTATTATTACTATAATAAATTTAATTTTTAAAACTCTATAGTATGATTGTGATGTGGTGTTTGGGACAATGTGCTGGAGTAGCTTTCAAATTTCATTGTCTTCATGGAATGCAATGACAATAAAGGTATTCTATTCTATTGCTTGTCAGAAAGTCGCAAAAGGTGATCACATGACCCTGGGACACTGCAATTGTCATAAATATGAATCAACTGCAAAGCATCCAAATTTTGATCACATGACTATGGGGATGCTGCAATGGTCATAAGTGTGAAAAATGATCATGTCACTTTTTTCAGTGCCGTTGTAACTTTGAATGGCCACTAAATAACTTATTGAAAGTTGAGGGCTACCTTAAAGGGGGAGAAGAAGCAGAACAGGGGAACAAGCAGAAGTAATGTCATGGAAAAGGAGACAGTTACTGCCTGCAAAAACAACCCAACAGGATCCAAGGAGATGGAGAGAACAGATTAATCTAAAAAATAGCTCATTCAACCCAAGGAGAAAGAAAAGAGACGGGACTACCAAAGCCTTGAGAAGGAAGCATAGCCAGACTGTACTGTCCTCTTCCAAGGACCCATAGCCACCCAATAGACATTAAGTCCTTCTGATGCTCTTCTTTTATTGTGAGGGGGATGTTATGTGTATACGTGCATACGTGTCTGTGTGCAATCTGTTCTTTCTGCTTTGAAAGGGCCTGGTGGTTCTTTATAGAGCCTCAGAGGATCTTGTGAGATAAATCTGTGCAGGCCCTCCTATCCACAGAGGACCCTGCAAAATGTATGACATCAGGTTAGAAGAAATGCAGCTATTACAAAGAAAAATGAAGCTTTAAACCAGAATGAGAGGAAGATTTGGCTTTTGTGGTTTAAGGAGGCCAGTATCTTCAGGGTTGCTTACTCGCTACCAGCCAAGAGCTATTATGAAGTAAGACGTTGAAAAATGTTCATCTCATCTCAATATCCTCGTGGTTCACTATGAATCCGGGGGGTGAGGGTGGGGAGTGATTCTTTTAAAACCAAGGAATAAGTTCATCATTCACTGTACAAGCTTATTACTTTTATACTATTAATGCAAAATTACAATTGAATGGCACATGTCACATGACTCTTGGATTACTGAGGCCTGTGGTCTGTGGCTTTACCGCTGCTGGCACGGACAACTAAAGATAGGGAATCATGTCTAGATCGATGGTCCTTGCTAAAAGCTGAAATTCTTCCTGGGTCATTTAACACATTTTGAACTTAAAAAAAAACATAGAAGGCACACACGCGATAAATTATTAAATTAGAATCTCTTGAAGACATGTCACATGGATCTTGAGAATTCACAGCAAGGTTTAGAGGTTTCTGTCATCATTAGTCCTCATTACCATTTTCTAGATACAGACAAGAAAAGGCAAGAAGGTGAGGTACCCACCTGGCAACCAAAAGAAAGAACAAGAAAGATTCTAAGGGCACTAGAGAGTTCCATTTGTTCTGTCACTTTCTACACCTCCTCCCGCTGATGTTCATTTAAAACACTAATCTTTTAACTTAGCAGAGGAAGAGCTACACTACGCACCAATTACAGCGGGCTAAAATTGCATTTAAATTATAGGTTCAGTCTTGAGTCAAATCTCAAGCTGGCTGTCCTGACAGTACATGCCACTTAAAGTGCCATTCCCCAAGGCAACGTTACAGGACCTGGAAATCCACACTTTGCAATTTTTGAACTCTGAAAGAGAAATCTAACTTGCAAAGTTAGATTTATTAGGATTGGGGTTTCTGTTTTGGAACATAACAATTTAGCAGATGCCAAATGGGATTTAACACTAGCATTTATCAAACAGATAAAGGAAGGGAAATTTAAAAAGACATTCAGAAACACATTACAAGATTTTGATGTGGTCCTCCTTTGAGATTTAAGCCTTTAATTCTTACCAGGGTCCAACAATATTAACAGCTAAATGAATGTGGGTTTCCCAACAACTCTGCTGTAAAAATAATGCATCTTACAAAGTTTGGCGCTGAGCTGAAATAGTAAGAGAGTTGAATCTCAGGCTTGCCTTGTATTGGCAGTTTCAAATAAAAGTTGAGTCAACTAATGGGATATCTGGAGTGGAACAGAGCAGAGCTAAGACATATGCAAGAACTATAAGGAAGGCATCCATGTGGTGTCAAGCATACTGTGCACTGCTCCAGTCAGCAAAATGCATATTACTCCAAGAACAAGCAATCCAGCAAATTGTATTCACCACTGCAGAGGAAGGCTGCAGAAAGAAAAACCCACAGTCAGTGTAACAACAGTGCCAAGGAGATTTCTGCAGCCTGCCAAGAAGGTATAAATTCTTTGTGACTGTGAGAAAACAAACTGACCCTGCAATTCAATTAGGGCAACAAACTATTTGTCTTTTTATGTCTTGGCAGTGGCTATGCCCCCAGCAACATAAAACAGCCCACCATAATGAATAAGTAACTATTTAGCCAAATCACATTGCAGAGTTTTATCAACCATCATCCCTTTATCCAAATTTAGAAAGTTGATTTATGTATTTGTTAGACTTACACTTTGGCATTACCAGTTAGGCAGAATTTAATATTATTCTAATGGGAGATTAGGAAGAAACTAGTTTTGTTTTTGCTTGTCACCAAGACATACAAGACTCTGCTAAAAAGTTCAGAGAAACTTCCTTTTTCTCAGCTCTTTATATTTTTCTGGGAATGCCAAAGATTCCTAGAGATTCCTGCAGTTTCTCAAGCTTCATTAAAATGCCCTTAGCTGGCACAGAACATTGGATAACATCTTCCCAAATAATTTCCTTATCAAGTAGAAACCAAACAATTTCTGCTTTTAGAGACTGTGGGCATGACAAACAAGTTCATCTGGCAGGAGAAAATAAAAACACCATTATTGCTTTCAAGCTGCAACCCTGAAGTCTAATACTCCAAAGCTTTGGGTGTGGCTCTCAGAGCCCCTCTGAAAGTTGTTACTGAGATAAAATTTCCATTTGCCCGAAGTGGAGGCTTCTTTAATACATGGAAGTAATCCTATTAACTAGATTTTTGTCCCTCCCAGTTAAAGTCAACTAATTCTAACTTTTCTCTTATTCCCACGCCTGGCACACACCTGCCAAAGCCTTGTGGTCCTTTGAATCCACATTCTGATTCAACTGTTGTTCTCCCACAGCTTACAATAATTGAGTGATTGCACTGCCCATTAAATGCATGGTCCTACATTTTCACTGACTTTCATTAACAATCTTTTAAAAACCCATTCTGAGTTCTGCTATTGTGCTATTAAGTATACACAATCATAGTGGCATTTTTTAAAAAAAAATGGAGAATGAAACGTACAGTTCTAAAACCAGTGTATGTGTAATCAAAATCAGCCTTCCTGGCCTTAAGACATTGTTGCTAAGCAGTGGTGGGATTCAAATATTTTTACCACCGGTTCGGTGGGCATGGCACTTTGCGTGCGTGCGCGCGCGCACCAAACACGCACTTTGAGCGGGCACAGAGGCGTTCCAACTCACCTCCTGTAAAACTGCACTCTCCCTGTTGCTTCAGCAGCTGCTGCGCAGCACTCTCTGCTGTGCCACGCAGAGCAGCTATGCTTTAAAAGCAGGGAATAAAGGTGAGTATGTGAGCCCAGGCAGGCGGATAGGCCCAACAGCAGAGCGGCAGAGAGAACCAGTTTGGTCTCTGCTGCTCATTGCCGCCACTGCCTCGGCATAACCGGGCCAAACCGGTAGAATACCACCACGGTTGCTGAGGGTATCAGGTGTCATTGTAACATTTTTTTGGACAAACAGCAAGGAGCAATATGTGGCGAGCTATAGAACACAGAGAATGTAGCATGACAGCTACATAAAACCATCATTCTTCAGCAAAACCAACATTGTGTAAGCCACCCAGAGTCACCTTGGGATGAGGTGGGTGGTAAACAAATTTAGTAAATAGATAACACCACCACACAAAAATCAACCTCAAGGGACATTAAACATCTCTTCAAAGCAATGCTTTCGTTTCTTAACTGTTATGGACTAAGCCAACGCAGCGATACAACCCTAAACAGCTTTACTTTACAGCAGGCTTGTAATCCTGTACTTCTCATTGGCCCGTGAATAGCGAGTCGTGATTGGTCGTTTTTGGCCAGTCTGATTGGCTGTTAACGGGGCCCCTTGATTGGACGTTTGTGAAAGCGGTAAGCTCAAATCATTGGTTGTTTTGACAGCAGCCAGCTCTATAAAAGAGCTGCTGCTGCCCAAGTATTTGCTCTGTTCTTTCTTTAGAATAAAGAGTTGAAGTCACCGTTCGATGTCTTGTCTCCGTTCCTTGCGCCCATGCCCAGGACTTAACACTGGCGACGAGGATGGGATGCGGAGACGATAGAGCTGACTAAGTACGCATCGAACAAGACAGAGCACGTGGCGAAAGAGCGCACGCAACAAACGGCAAGATGACCACCGGCGCCATACCATCCTCTCCATTTGACCCAGCAACCAAAGACTGGGACTCGTATATAGATCACTTCCAGATGTTCCTGGAGACCAACAATTTAAATGATGCTATGCCTGGCAAGAAACGAGGGGTGTTCCTGACTCGTTGCGGCCCCGCCGTTTTCAAAATGGCTAAAGCACTGGCAAAACCGGCAGAAGTGAAGACCATGGATTGGGATACCCTCGCCCCAATCCTCCGGGCCCATTACGCACCCGCAGTACCTACACTGATACGAAGACACGAATTTTACCAGAGGGACCAACGGAAGGACGAGAGCATTGGAAATTTCGTAGCCGACCTCCGGAACCTAGGAGGCCTTTGTGGTTTTGCAAACTTAGAGGAAGCCCGAAGAGACCGCATAGTTCTGGGACTAAATGCACCACACGTGCAGAGTAAACTGATGGCAAAAGGCGACATCAGCCTTACAGATGTCATCGCTGATGCTACTGCTGCAGAAGCAACCAGGAAGTCAGCCGCTCGAATGCGCCGAGCGAACGCACTGCTTCGCCAACTCGCTGACAATAGCCCACTCGCCACTGAGAAGCATGCTACCACCACCCACCACGAAGATTTCGAGTCATCCTCAGGCAGTGAGGAAGAGGAGGTCAACCGGCTCCACTTGGAACGAGAGCAAAGGAACCAGAGACGTCCGCGCCAATGTCCTGGTTGCGGGGCAAACCACCCACGATCGGACTGCAAATTCCTCGATGCACTCTGCCGTACTTGCGGAAAAAGAGGCCACATCGTGAAAGTCTGCAGAAGCAAGCGAGAGTCCAGTCCCAGCCGAAGGGAGAACAACCTCCGTCGGGAGACAGGCAAACCTCCTGAGAACCGGGACTGCCTGAACCACCAATGGAACAACCACTACTACTACAGAAATCAAGCACCTGCCTTTTCAATGAGACGAGAAGAGGCCCACCAAACCATTACTATCAGCCACACTTCATCGTTTGATGCAAAAAAGATCCATGTAAGGGTTACTATTGAGAATCGACTGTGCGTGATGGAAGTCGATTCGGGATCATCCCTATCGATGGTATCCTGGAAAACCCTCAAACAGCTGATCCCTGACATCTGCCGCCAGGACCTCAGCACGCAACGAATCATCCTGAAAGACTACCAGGGAAACAGAATTCCAGTTGTCGGTTCCAGCCATGTCCAAGTATCCTTCAAGGACCACACAGCGACGCTTCCCCTAACTGTCGTCGATCGTGACCGACCCAGTTTGTTAGGGTTACAATGGTTCGCCCCACTCGGGATTGAACTAGCCAGCATACACCAAACCAGAAGCAACGACTGGGAAGAGGCTCTCATCCAGGAATTTCAGGACGTGTTCACAGGAACATTAGGCAAGTACAAGGGGACCCCTATATCATTTAATCTCAGCCCCGATGTAGCTCCCATTCAGCTTAAGCCTCGTCGGGTACCTTTTGCCTTAAAGCCGAAGATCGACGAGCAGCTAGATAAACTGATAGCCCAGGGCGTATTGGAACCGATTGACCATGCCCACTGGGAATGCCAGTGATAGTAACGCCCATGAAGCCAGATGGTTCGTTAAGAATTTGTGGGGATTATCAGGCCACCCTAAATCATGCTCTTCAACAGAGCGCTTACCCAGTACCGGTGGTTCAACACCTCCTTCATTCCCTGGGTGGCAGAAAAATATTTGCGAAATTGGACTTAGCTCAGGCGTACTAGCAACTACCTGTAGACGTGACAAGTGCAGAAACCCAGACAATAGTTACACATAGAGGCACTTTCAAGTGCAATAGACTCCAATTCGGAGTAAGCGTGGCGCCTGGCATTTTCCAAAGTTTAATGGAGAGACTATTACAAGGTATAAAAGGCGTCGTGCCTTATTTTGACGACGTCCTAATAGCTGCCCCCACTAAAGAGTTATTAGTACGACTCAGGAAAGTTCTTCAGAAATTTAAAGACGCTGGTNCTAACCACAATCAAAAACGCCCCGAGACCTAGGAATAAGACAGACCTCCAAGCCTTCCTGGGACTCATTAACTTTTATAACATCTTCTTGCCCCAGAAGGCAACCGTAGCCGAGCCTCTACATAGACTTCTCTATAAAAAGGCTTCTTGGGTCTGGGGACGGCATGAAGAGAGAGCATTCCAAGAGGTAAAAGACCTCTTAACCTCCGATGCTGTATTAATGCAATACAATGAGACCCTACCTTTGACGGTTACCTGTGATGCCTCACCGTTTGGAATGGGAGCCATCTTAAGCCATGTCCTACCAAATGGAAATGAGGCACCTATTGCGTTCTTTTCGAGAACTTTGTCTAAAACCGAAAGGAACTATAGTCAACTCGATAAAGAGGCTCTCGCTAGTGTATCCGCAATTAAATATTTCCATGAATATGTGTATGGAAGACCCTTTACCATAATTACAGACCACAAGCTGCTACTTGGTATTTTGGCGGGAAACAAACCAATTCCCCATATCTTATCACCAAGAATGACACGTTGGTCAGATTTTTTAGCCGCCTACGATTACCGATTGCAACACCGCCCTGGGAAAACCATTCCCCACGCTGACGCTTTGAGCCGCTCTCTACCACCAGACATCATCGAGGACCCTGCTCCAACCTTAACCGTATTGCAAATCAAAACCCTCAAATCGCCACCGCTGACCGCTAGAGACATAGCCTTAGAAACAAAAAAGGACCTTGTTTTGGCACGAGTCCTCAGCTGGGTAGAACGGGGTTGGCCGGTCAACGAAACCAATGACACATTCAAGCCATTTAGGAATCATCAAACAGAGCTATTCTCACAAAAAGGCTGCATAGTGTGGGGAGACAGAGTCATAGTCCCGGAGAAATTGCAATATAGGGTATTGAAAATGTTGCACGATGGACATCCAGGCATCATGCGGATGAAGGCATTGGCCAGGAGTTACGCATGGTGGCCTGGCTTAGATAAACAGATAGAGACCTGGGTAGCAAAATGCAGCAAATGCCAGGAGACTCTCTCCGCTCCTCCAAAAACTCCCCCAACTCAGTGGGAAATGCCTTGAGGTCCTTGGTCCCGTATCCACATCAATTTTGCGGGACCCACAAGAGGACACACTTTCCTCCTGACAGTGGATGCCTACTCATACTGGCTCGAAGTCCACAAGATGAAAAGCACCACCACAGAGGCAGTCACTAAAAAGCTGAATAAACTATTCGCTACCCACAGACTTCCGGATGTCCTGGTCTCCAATAATGGCCCCCAATTCACTGCCCTGCCATTCGAACAGTACCTGGCAGATCGGGGCATCCGCCATGCCTTAACATCGCCAGTTCACCCTGTGGCCAATGTTAGGGCTGAGCGAATGGTTCAATTTGTAAAACAGACCTTGCACAAAATGGACCATGGCGACATTAATGACAAAATAAACCGGATGCTTCTCCTCCAGCACATAACCCCAAACAGTACCACGAACAAAACCCGAGCTGAACTCCTGATGGGCCGGAAACTTCGCTCGCATCTTGATCGCCTCCACCCAAACTACACGCCGGAACAACCCCCGGGATCCAGCAGCAAGTGTCGGGCATTCCAGGAAGGTGACCTTGTGTTTGCGAAAAACTTCTCGGGCGACCCATTGTGGGTCCCCGCGACCATAACAGAACTTACAGGACCCCGATCCTATCACCTACAAACTGCAGATGGTAAGATGTGGAAACGCCACATAGACCAACTCCGTTCCAGATTAGCACCTAGTCCCATCTCAGCCCCGGAACCTCTAGCTGGGGGGGGAAGGAACATTGAGGAGGCTGAAGAAGAAATGATAATCGAAACCCAACAGCCTACACAACCAACCAGGGGATACTCACCATTAGAAGAAGAACCGAGCCAGGGAGTGGCCTCGCCGCGTGACAGCACTGCAATGGAAACAGATCCAGGGAACCCAGAAAACAGCACTGACGTAAGCAGGGAAAGCAGCCCAGGGCCACAATTTTCACCATCAAACCCAGCTAGCAGCCCACCGCAACCAGGACAGAAACCGGTGGAACAGCGCAGGTCAAGCAGACAGGTGAAGCGACCTGCCTATTTACGAGAATATGTCACCCCACCCCTCAGACGGAACCTAGGGGGGAAGGGTGTTATGGACTAAGCCAACGCAGCGATATAACCCTAAACAGCTTTACTTTACAGCAGGCTTGTAATCCTGCACTTCTCATTGGCCCGTGAATAGCGAATCGTGATTGGTCGTTTTTGGCCAGTCTGATGGGCTGTTAACGGGGCCCCCTGATTGGACGCTTGTGAAAGTGGTAAGCTCAAATCATTGGTTGTTTTAACAGGCAGCCAGCTCTATAAAAGAGCTGCTGCTGCCCAAGTATTTGTTCTGTTTTTTCTTTACAATAAAGAGTTGAAGTCACCATTCGATGTCTCGTCTCTGTTCCTTGCGCCCATGCCCAAGACTTAACATTAACATCTTACATTTGGAAGAAGGTGTCAACCTTTCAAGCTGGATCCAGTTTTGGAAACAGATTCCACAAGAAGACTGAGATAGGTTGCACGAACAGAATATTGCAAGTTTTCTGGTATTTTCTTTTCTCTCCCTTTTATACCGACTTATGGAGGAACTACCTTGAGTATCTTTCCAATACAACCTTCCCAGGGCTCAAGGAATGCTTCTCCTCCTTTTATTTTCTGAATATTTCGGTCAATATCATCTCCATGGTGTCAGGGCTCCAGTAGTGACCCCCATTTAAATCTCTAGCCTGAATTCCAAATATTTTGGTCAATAGCATGAGTATTTTGGGACATAGCGAAGAGGGAGGGAAAGAGATGACTCCAGCAGGCAACTTCTGTAATTTTGTATTGTTGCCTAGCCTCTTCAATTTAATTTTGCTGCAGGATTCTGGCCCATTTGCCCAGCAAATATCCATGTATACCTCGATAATTCTTTTCCTTTTTACCAGCCAGGAAGTCTAAACTTTCATCACTGCCTCCAAATCCCAAAATTCAAGACTTATATACTAGTTCAAATGTTGATGAGGGACACCAGTCTTTAAGAAGTGGCAGAATATCACAGCAAGTAAAATGTTATCTTCAACCCACAGTAACCTGGGATGAACAGCCTTCTCCAATCCAATGTGTTCCAGAAAACGCTGGGCTAATACAACTCTCATCATCCCCAACTACGTGGCTAATCCAGCATTTAGAAGTATATCCAGATTTCACCATACAGGCCTCCCATCTGAGTGTTCCCCTTCCTTTTTTTATATGCAATTGTACATCCTAAAGATTTTACAGCCTCTTTTCTGAAGGAAAACATCTCTTCTGGTTTATCAGAGTCTCAGCAAACTGTAGACAAGAGCTCAGGGACAAAAGTTGCTTTCAAGGATAGCACAACCAAGCAATGAGAAGAATTATTGCTATTCCTCCCTTCTCTATAGACTCACTGTGGCCAAACCAACAGCCTTCTAAAACTGGCTCCAATTTATATTCTTCTTGTTTGAAATTAGAATCACCCACTGACATTAGCAAAATGAAACGTTAAAACAAGGTAAATATTCACTGCACTCCTCAATCACTGCAGTTTGAAATTGCAGGACTTCCTGGCCCACATCAGCTTTTTCAAGATGCTTGCTTACAGCTCCTAATTTGGATCTCTGCCCATCATTCTTGTTAAGTACTGCGCATGAGTCGTAATAACTGGAGACAGCTTTAAACAGTGAACTTCAACTCTTTATTTACATCGTGCAAGCAAGCAATAACGGTTAACTCTGCCTTATATAGGCACCCCTTGTATGATTCGACCAATAACAACTAGGAACGCTATTTCTTAATAACCAATGGAAACTCTTAGTTAAAGACTAATCAGGTTCGTTATAGCTGACCAATCCTGGTCGAGCTGCCTGACAACCAATCAGAAGTGCAGGGCCAGAACCCTGCACTTTACCTCAAGCTCAGACCTTTATTGCATTATTGTATACACAACAGTTCTTCTCAGCCATTTCACTCTGTTTGCACAGAGGGACAGAGTATGTTAGGCCCATGCAAAGAAGAGAGGGGGGCTCCAAAGAAAAACAACCAGCGCTTTTTTCTAAGCCTTTCCAAAACAGCATTCAGCCATCTTTTGCTGAGGGGGAGAGTGGAAATGTTTATTTATTTATTTTGTAGTGGGACTACACCACTCGGATTATTAGTAAAATCAGAGCAATAGCTACAGCCCTAAGATTGGGCTAGTAGGCAATTGCGAACACAGCAGTAACATCACCAAAGATACTGAAACCAAAATATGAGGCCTTTTTGTCATTTTTATTGTATTTCTTTTTTCAAGGAAAAAAGATATATTAAACCTGGCAAGGTTTATTGCACTGGTTTTCTTTCTTTGGTGGAAAAATAGAATTAGATTAAAAATTGTGCTGCTGAATTTCCATTTTCAAGATTGGGGGAATCTTCTGGCATCACAAAAAGAAAATAGGGCTGTGGATAAGGATGATGTAGTCCAAGAACATTGGAGCTAATAATTTGAATCCATTGTTTCAAACTATTGTTTTGATCTCTGTGAATACATGTATAAAGCCTAACTGAAAATTATGTCAAATCCAGTGGTGATTAGTCACCATTTGAAGCATCTTCATTGGCATCCAGGAAAATCCAAAACACATTGCTTACTAATACTTGCTTCCAGAATATGATGGAAGGGTTCCACTCACTGAACTTATCCACCAATTAGGTAATTATTTTGGCCCATTTAAGAAATACTGTAAAGAACAATTTAATCCCAGGACTAATATTACAACATAGAACAACTATTCATGCAAGAGGAACTTTGGATCATAAATCTTCATATCACACAGCTATTTCCCATTCTAAAAGGGCAACTCCAGCTTCATGAGGAATTCGGATTCATATTTTTCTGACTTTTGTTTAACTTTCTATTTAAAAAAAAAACACCTTAGGAGAAAACAAGAAGAGGAACCTCAAAACAATAGCAATAGCACTTAGACTTATATACCACCCTGTAGTGTTTTAAGAGTTGTTTACAGAGTCAGCATATTGCCCCCAAGAATCTGGGTTCTCATTTTACTGACCTTGGAAGGATGGAAGACTGAGTCAACCTTGAGCCTGGTCCGGATCGAACTCCAGGCTGTGCGCAAAGTTTGCCTGCAATATTGCCTTCTAACAGCTGTCCCACCAAAGAAAGATGGTCAGTGCAATAACCTTACCAGCTTTAATATACAGTGGAACCTCGGGTCGCGAACACTTCTTTTGTGACCAAATCAGGTGATGACCAGAATTTTGAGAACAGTATTGCTTCTGGTCACAAACAGATCTTCGGGTGGCAACCAAGCAAGCACAAAAATCGCCACAGCGATTTTCCCTGCCTCAGCGATTTCCCCTTCAGTGCTTTTGGGGGGGGGGGGGTCAGTCCGCACATGCACAGAAGGTCATGCTTCCAGTCACAACCAAATCGGGTCATGACCATAGTCCGGAATGGATTACAGTTGCGACCCGAGGTTCCACTATGTCTCTTTTCTTTTAAAAAAGAAATCTCAAGAAAATGACAAAAAAAAAAAAAGATTTCATTCGTGATGACAAATGAAGAATATAAGAATTTTATTCCCTCTGGCAATAATTTACTTTAACATTTCTTATGCATCATAATTGGAATGAATTTAGGAGAACATTTCAAAAAGTCTCACTCTACTACATGACATGTTTGGCAGACTTTATCTCGAAGCAGTCTTGCAGTCATTTAAAGAGTGCCTTTAACAACTTACCCAGCTGGATAAGCAATGAGACCATTCTTAGGATCGCAGGCCAATCCTCTGCCTCCAGAGACAGTGATTCCCAGCACTTTTTCTAAAGTCACCTAGTTTAAAAAGAAAACAAAAAATGATGAATATATAGCTTTGACATCCTGTACAACTGCATGTGCTAAACTTTCCTCGTTTTATGCATCAGTTTATTTGATGTATTATTTCTCTCATGGAAATCAGATGACATTCAAAAATCTGCTTTAAAAAGCTATTGAATATTTGAACTTTCTTAACTTGATGAGGACAGCAAGAATGTTCTTGTTCTTCTTTTAAAAAAACGAAACTTCTCCATAGCAATTGTAAAGAAGCCATTTTGAAAATTGCTTCCAAAAATGAAACCAACAAGGAGGCAATCAGCTGAAAGCCTGAGCAGAAGCATAGGCCACCCTTGTCCCTGCCAAGATCTTTTCAAGCATCTGGGACCATCTGCAGATATTTGCAGATATTTGTAAAATTCTTTCAGCAACACTGAATGGGATTCTTAAAAGAGAAAATATTAAAATCTCTCCAGAGCTTTCCAGAAGACAAGGATGGATTTCAAACCTCTTAAAAAAGAAAATATACTCTCATCTTTTAAGGTGTTAGGGGTTGGACAGTTCTTCAGTTCATTGCATTTAACCTAAAATGAAGTAAGATTTTTCTTTGTAAAGATATTATGAATATATTATCAATTTAAGTTATTTTGTGGCAATTCCACCATGGTTAAGCCAATTGACATCCCAAATATGAAGCAAAGGTTTGAACTTAACAGAATAATAGAGTTGGAAGGGACCTTAGAGGTTTCTAGTCCAACCCCTGCTCAAGCAGGAAAACTTCGTCCAGTCTTTTTAAAAACCCTCCAGTGTAGGAACGCCCACAGCTTCTGGAAGCAAGTTGTTCCACTTATATAATTGTTCTTCAATGAATGACCCAATCTGCTTGTTGTTCCCCGCAGTCCAAATGAGCTATTCTGCTTTCTGACTTCCACCTATTAAAAAGTAGCAACATAGCTGAAGAATAGGTACTATTTCACAGAAAATTCAAAAAAAAACCCAAGACCCCCACACCAAAAGAACATACTGATGATCACACTTGACAAGAGTTCTTTGCAAAGTATTTTGGTATGACTGAAGCACACTCAATCAAAGCATTAAAGCAAACACATTTTCATTCAACGTCTCCAAGAGCCATCTTTAGCTGTGTGTACATTTGGTATGGAAACACTTTACTACAACTGGTGGTCCCAGCTGAAGTGCTGTCTGGGTTTACACACACGGCAAACAACCAGGGGAGCTAGGGAAAGCAATCATGTGATTGTCACAAAAGGCTCAACTACTTTAACTCTTTGGCTAATGGTTCCTTCATCCAAGCACAGCTTTTTTCAAATGCATTGGGAGCCCTTTTACTGGTATTCTCTTAACTCGAGTGGATCTGCAAGTGGAAGTCTTCCCCTAGAGTAGCACCACAATATCAATGCCAACACAACATCTGCTCTTTCTACAAATCAACTGAAGTTTTTATTTATTTATTGTACAACCATTGTTTGTGTAAGATCATTAACTTTGCCAATCAATGACTTTACTGGGCTGAATGTCAACTCTTCTGTTTAAGAGTTAAAATCACTGATGGTATCTTCTGTCCCAGCTCCAAAAATCCTGCAGTGAACTCAGTTAGCCATCCTCCAAAGACTCTAGGCTTCTTGAAAAGCTCCCACAAGAAGTTTGGTAAGCAGCTTCAGGGCACACCTAAAAAAATCCTGTGGGAGCAGATCACCCATATTTAGTCACAGAGATGATTTGTTAAAACTGGCTTTCCCCTTTGTAAGATAATTGTTGCTTGCAGGGATATTTCTTAAGTGCTTCTTTCATTAATAGTTCAGCTAGCCCAGCTCTAGGACTAAACTAGAAGTCTAAGAATAAATAAGATTCATAACTATCACCAACCTTCCCACCGCATCTCCTTCGTGGCATTTAGTTCAAAAAAAATTTTGTACCACATGCCTTAAAATGAGAATGAAGAAGACACAAAACAAAAATGCTGCCTTTTTGCTTATTTTTTAGTGCACATTATTTTTCTGGAGAATGCATTCGTATCTATTAGGTAGCTGAACACAAGGGAATTTAACTGGACGTTGCTGTTTAAAAATGTTCTCTTTGCTTTTCAAAAAAGCACTACCTCATCCACCACTTTTAGCCAAGAAGATATAATGGGCAGGAGCTCAGATTTGTACAGCAAATCTGTACAAATTTTATTTGACTCAACTGAAATTGTTACTAAGGTTGCATAAGGTGGGTTGTTCTAAACCAGCTTTTCTCAACAAGAGTTCTTCAAGAGATTGGAATGGGGGGGGGGTTGAAAATAAATATCATTTTTGGAACTGAGAGGGTTGATATCCTTTGTGGGGGAACAGACACCAAACAAAAAGAGTAAGTTGGCCAAAATAAAAGATCCACAGGAAAAAAGATATTCTCAACTCAAAAGAGCACTGTTATTACTGGATAACCTACAACACTGACTATGATAACATACAGTGATCTATAGATTTAATCAACTTATGCATTATTTTCAAGCCTTCCCTCCAGGGTAAAAAGATTGGAAAAAGCTGCTGTAATTGATGTGTTGGGACTCACAGCCAGGAGGCTGCCCAGCCCAACTCAGGGATTTTAAAAATGAATGTGTTGCAAATGTTTCAGAGATTTCCCCAAGGTGTAGAATAGATCAGATGATGCTGACACTGACTGTCAACAACTTGAAATTTTAGTTTCTAAATTTATTCTGTTTTGTTGTTACCCATGCCTTCCATAGACTTGCTGCTGAATGAAAAAATAGACAAAGATGCAAATTCTAAAAGACAAACAAAATAGAATCGGACCCAACTGATTGCTGCAAAAAACTATATCCAGTAAAACAGGAAGACATGAGTTTTCTTCTCAAGTAGGTTCTCTACTACACAAGGAAAAAGTAATTCCTACATATTTAAAGATATAATCAATGGGAGTATTCTTTGGGAAGCAAAGGGCCGTTATAATGGAGCCATATCATAACCCAGGAGTTGCTGGGTGTTTTCAGAATGTCACCAGCTTTTATAGACAGGCATTTTATACTAGGTTAATCAATAAATTGTTAAGATTTATAATGTATGCATGTTCCCTAACTGGACAACAAGAACAATAACTGTGAATAAGACATACATTATAGGGCAATATTAATAATCTAACTCCTTGATTCCAAAGTAAGAATACTATGTCTTTTACATTCAGAAAATCATTTGGTTGTCCTCCTCCATACTAACATATAGAAAAAAACCCGAACGCTTAGTCATTATTGACAGTACAAAAAACAAAAGTATTTTTTTATTGACAAGGATTAATGTCATGCTAGTTATGGGCTGATGAGGATAACCCAGCAGTTTAAAGATTCTGTCCATGTCAATCTCTTGAATTTATGAAAATAATTGTTGTATTACAACTTCTATAAAGAAGCCAGAGAAAGTTTCCCACAATGGAAGAATAGCTGGAAAAACTGAGGGGACTAGCAGAGATGGCCAAATTAATCCAACATCATTTCTATTGGAACCCACTTTTGTATTTTATGCATGAGATAGAAAGAAATGAAATTTTGGTTTTGGGATTTGTTGATTAGACAGGTTTACTGTTATAGAAATAGCTAATACAACTCAACTGTGCAAAAGTAAAAAGATCTGGCCCATGGGGTGCTTAGATCTGGCTGTGAGGTCACCCTGGAAACAGAGAAGGACTGGCCTGCAGTACTGTGCCAGCAAAAATAGAGCTCGCGAGGGCCATGGGCGGCCTTCCCAAGCTCCATTTTCACTGGCAGAGGCCTTTGCAGGTGAAAACAGAGCTCAGGAGCCTGTTTTTTCAGGCAGAGTTCTCAGGCCACCACAAGCCCCCTGACACAATTGACGTTGAGCTAGCCATGCCCAGCCTGGCAACACCCACCTCAGCCCCACAAGGTCAAACACAAACATAAGACAGCTTTCAGTGTAATTGAATTTGATACCCCTGGTCTAAAGTCTTTGAGGTTGTGGGTCGAGATGAACAGGAACAGGATATCGACCCTTGCAAGAGCAAGCTATGTTTGTGGGAGCTTCTGGATCTGAACATTTTTTCATCTCTGTCTCCGAGTAAGGTAAGAAATGACACAGAATTGGACATCCTCTTGGGCTTTCAGGTTCAGTACACATTAAGTGAGCCTCACTATATGGTTGGATAATATATGTTTTCTGATGATTACAGCTGCATCATGAGGATGGTTGGTCACATAATTGGCAGATATTTAGATTGGATTTTGAATTTTTGCCCACCTATCAAGTCCTTCCCAAGGATCTGGGATAAGCAAATGTTTGTATTTATGTTGTTAAATGTATCATCGCAGGATATGTTCCAAGTTTTTTATTATTATTTTTATTATGGAGGGAAGTGTTGTTAGCGACCTAGAGTCACAGTTGTGTAATCAGCAGCTATTAAAAAATGCTTACATAAATAAAAAAATGTAGGGATCTGATGTGATGAAGCTTCACAATATACCTTATATGCTTGCAATGTCAGAGTTGGACTGATTTATAATTTCAACCACAACCTGCTAAAAATTTAACTGTATTTATTAAATTTTATATCACCAATCACCCCAATAAGGTGACTCTGAGTCTTGAGTGGGAAGGAAAAAAGAATATCGTTGTTTATGCTTCCTCCACAGCAACTGAAAATCGTAAAACTTGTGGATCAAGTCACAATACAGAAAACAGTACAGAGAGAAATTCATTGTCAGAATATATATCTTGAGGTTGCTTTGCAACAATAAAAAAAAGCTCAACCTATCACACCTAGCTTTGTTGGACTTCATATGATGCATTCAGTACAGAGTAATTACAGGCTGCTGCTGTACTTAGAAAGCCTTTGAACATTTCCAATGCATGAGCTTCATTTTAAGATTTTATAATGCACTTCAGATATATCCCATTTGAGCTAAATTTAAGATGCTGGAAGAGCTGATTCTTACCAGGTGTTTTTATCGCTATTGTATTTTTAAGGGATGTGAAAACAAAAATCTGAAAAGGAGGTTAAAAGCTAAGGAATTTATGACTTTATTGAATAAACAATACACAGTTTCTCCTTATGCTGAACTACCAGAGGCTTTCCAGTTTTACTCCCATTAGCATCAGCTAGCATGACAAAAGAAAGGAATTACAACTTATAGGCAAAAACAGACCATTCCCTCTTTTCAATCATTCTCTCTTTCTCTCGCTCCATTCCTCCTTCTTTTTGGTATTCAACTTAGAACAACTTCATTTTGCAATATCTTAAACACACTTATTACTCCAAAATGGGTTGCTGTTTTTTTGTTGTTGTTGTTACTTCATGTAAAGCGGGGATGTCAAACTCACTTGGGGCATAGAACTGGCCTATGAAGACACCCGGGAAACAGAAGAACCGGGCCATGGTGCCTCTGCTCGGGAGGCCATTTTCGCTGGCAGAGCATTCAGGCCATCACGGGCACCCCCAACACAAGTGATAATGTGCTGGCTACACCCATCCCAAGATCAAACTCAACCCTGATGCAGCCCTCAGTGAAATCAAGCTTGACACCCCTGATGTACAGCCGTCTTGTTAGTCAGTTTTATGATGGAGGTTTTAAAACTACAACATACTATAATTTAAGCAGGCAATTGTTTAAGTGATCTAATAATAGTATCAGAAGTACATTAACAACATAAACAAAAGATGTGTCTGTTAAGTTCTGCGCATGGGCGCAAGGAACGGAGACGAGACGGTGAACAGTGAACTTCAACTCTTTATTAATCATTCTGAACAGAGCAGAAACCTAGGGCAGCAGCATCCCTTTTATAGGCAAGCTACTGATCTAGTAACCAATAAGAAACATGGAGTGTTAACCCCTTTAACCAAGGAGAGTGGTTCGTTAACAGCCAATCAGATTCTCCTGAACCAATCCGATATCGCTATTATCGGCCAATCAGAAGTGCAGGACTAGAACCCTGCTATTTTCTAAAGGTTTTGATAAACTTTATTTAAGCACTTTTATTAGTTCATAACACTCCAGGTTCCGTTTGGGGGGTGCAGTGACGTAATCTCTGAGGTATGAAGGTTGTTTTGACTGTCTATTGGATTTACGCTGTCCCACCGGTTCTTGTCTGTAACCTTGTTTTGGCGGGACATTTTCGGGCAAGTCGGGTGCCGGTGGTTCCTCATTGGAAGTCTCGGTGCCGCTAATGTTCTCATCGTTGTCCTCTGGCCTTTGCGGACTTACCTTTGTTGAGATGTTCCTCTGTGGCGAGGACACGCCCGTCCCTGATCCTTCTTCATTCATTACGCCCAATTGCTGACTTTTTTCATTCGTGCTTTCTGCCATCTCGAATTCGGTTTCTTCGGCATCCCCTCTCCCCTCAGTTTGGGAGTTACTGGAGTTGCGGAAACTAGGTTGTAGCCTCGAGCAAAGCTGATCTATATGACGTTTCCATATTTTTCCGTCGCAGGTTTTCACCCGGTACGACCTGGGTCCAGTGGCTTGAATTACAGTTGCCTCGACCCACAACGGTTCACCAGAAAGGTTTCTGGCGAAAACTAAGTCGCCTATCTTGAACTCGCAGCATTTTCCGCTAGATCCACAGGGTTTCTCTGGTTCGTAAGACGGGTGAAGCCAGTCGAGGTGGGAGCGGAGTTTGCATCCCATCAATAATTCAGCTGGAGTCTTGTTGTGACGCTGTGCGGAGTGATGTGTTGAAGAAGGAGTATTCTGTTAATCTTATCTTCAATGTCCCCATAGTCCATTTTGTAGAGGGTTTTTTTAACAAACTGTACCATGCGCTCGGCTCTTCCGTTAGCCGCAGGGTGCACTGGCGAAGTTAGCGCATGGCGAATACCCCGGTCCGCTAAGTATTGTTCAAAAGGGAGCGCGGTAAACTGGGGTCCGTTGTCGGATACCAGAACGTCTAGCAGTCCATGCATCACGAATAATCTGTTCAACTTCCGGATGACAGACTCGGTTGTGGTACTTTTCATTTCGTGGATCTCGAGCCAGTTTGAATAGGCATCCACTGTTAGGAGGAACGTGTGTCCCTTAATAGGTTCCGCAAAGTCAATATGAATGCGGGACCACGGTCCCCAGGGTGTTTCCCCTTCTGTCGGAGTTGCTTTCGGTGGGGCATTGCTAACTTCCTGGCACTTATGATAAGTCTTTACCCAGGCTTCGATCTGTTTGTCGATGCCCGGCCACCACACGTAGCTTCGTGCGAGTGCTTTCATACCCACGATGCCAGGGTGGCCCTCATGCAGTGTCTTTAATACCACTCATTGTAACTGCTCTGGGACGACGACTCTATCCCCCCATAAGATTCAGCCCTTTTGCGAAAAAAGTTCTGTTTGCCGATTCTTGAAGGGGATGAAGTCGTCAGGGGTTTGATCTACTGGCCATCCTCGTTCGACCCAGCTAAGAACTCGTGTTAAGATAGGATCGCGTTTTGTTTCGATCGCGATATCTCTAGCTGTCAGTGGCGGTGAATGTAGTGTTTCAATCCAGAGCGTTGCAAGGGTTGGAGCTGGGTCGTTGATGGTTTCCGGAAGTGGTGCACAGCTCAGCGTGTCAGCATGGGGAATGGCTTTCTCCGGGCAGTGTTGCAGCTTATAACTGTACGCAGCCAAAAACTCCGACCAGCGAGTCATTCTAGGTGATAATATATAGGGGGTTGGCTTGTCTCCCGCTATAATCCCCAGCAAATGTTTGTAGTCAGTAACAATAGTAAAAACTCGTCCATATACATATTCATGAAACCATTTTACAGCAGATACAACAGCAAGAGCCTCTTTATCGATTTGACTATAGTTACATTCAGCCTTTGATAAAGTCCTTGAAAAATAGGCAATAGGGGCTTCACTACCATTTAGTAACACATGGCTCAAAATGGCTCCTACTCCAAATGGTGACACGTCACATGTGATTGTTAAAGGCAAAGTCTCGTTATACTGCATTAAAACAGCATCTGAAGTTAATAGGTTTTTCACTTGTCGGAACGCGTGCTCCTCTTGGTGCCCCCAGACCCAGGTTGCTTTTTTGTCTAGAAGCCGATGTAGGGGCTCGGCTATGGTCACTTTGTGGGGCAGGAAGATGTTGTAAAAATTAATAAGCCCCAGGAAAGCTTGTAGATCAGTCTTATTTCTGGGTCTTGGGGCGTTTTTGATTGCCCTTAACTTACTGTTGGTGGGGTGAATGCCTTGTTTATCGATTAAGTACCCCAGGAACTCTACTTTATCTGTACACAGTTGACATTTATTTTTTTTAACCTTAAGGCCGGAGTCTTTAAATTTCTGGAGAACCCACCTAAGGTGCTCCTTTAATATTTCTCTATTCGGAGCAGCAATTAAAACGTCATCAAAGTATGGTACAATCCCTTTTATTCCCTGTAATAGTCTCTCCATCAAGGTCTGAAAAATCCCTGGGGCTACGCTAACTCCGAATTGGAGTCGATTGCACTTAAAAGCACCTCGGTGCGTAACGATCGTTTGTGCCTCTGCTGTTTTTTTATCTACAGGCAGTTGTTGGTACGCCTGTGCTAAATCCAATTTAGCGAAGACTTTTCCGCCCCCCAGGGAATGGAGGAGGTGTTGTACCACCGACATCGGGTAAGCGTTCTGTTGAAGGGCGTGATTCAGGGTGGCATGGTAGTCCCCACAAATCCTTAATGATCCATCCCGTTTGATGGGTGTTACGATTGGGGTTTCCCAAGGAGCGTGGTCGGTTGGNGGCTACCTCAATCCCAAGTGGAGCGAACCATTGAAGGCCTAACAAACTAGGCCGATCACGGTCGATGACGGTCAATGGTAAAGATGCAGTACGATTTTTGAATGAGACCTGGACTAGGCTGGATCCAACGACCAGAATTCAGTTTCCCTGATAGTCCTTGAGTATGATTCTTTGGATTTTGAGGTTTTGCCGCCAGACGGCAGGGATTAATTGTTTAAGGGTCTTCCAGGAAACCATCGAGAGGGACGATCCTGAATCGACTTCCATCACGCAGGGCTGGTTTTCGATGGTGACCTTCACTCGGATCTTCTTTGCGTCTAATGATGAGGCGTGACCAATCATAATGGTTTGGTGTGATTCTTCTCGTTTCATTGCCTGGGCTTGTGGTTTATTTCTTTAGGAGTGGTTGTTCCATTGGTGGTTCAAATGTTCCCGATTCACAGGACGACTTCCTGTGGTTTGGCAGTAGTTGGTCCCCCTCTGAAATGGGCTGGATCCTTGCTTGCTTCTACAGACCTTTCCGATGTGGCCTCTCTTCCCACAAACATGGCAGAGCGCGTTGAGGAATTTGCAGTCTGATCGTGGGTGGTTTGCCCCACAACCAGCGCATTGATACTGCAATCTCTGGTTACGCTGGTGGCGTTGGTCTCGTTCAGACCAGAGCTGGTTGACCTCTTCCTCATCACTTTCTGATGACGATTCGAGGTCCTCGTGGTGGGTTGCCATTGCATGTCCCTCAAGGCGAGGTGAGGTTTCACCGGCGAGTTGGCGGAGCGGGGCATTGGTGTGGCGCATTCGGGCAGCCGACTTCCTGGTTGCTTCTGCTGCAGTAGCATCAGCGATGGTATCTGCAACGCTTTCTCCTTTCCGCTGGTCTCTCTGGTAAAATTCATGTCTTCGGACAAGCGTTAGTATGATAGGTGCATAGTGGGCCCGTAAGAGGGGCTCGAGGACGTCCCAGTCCATGGATTTCACCTCAGCCGGTTTCGCCAGTGCCTTAGCCATCTTAAAAACGGTAGGACCGCAGTGAGTCAGGAATACCGCTCGCTTTTTCCCAGTAGTGGCATCCTTCAAGTTGTTGGTCTCCAGAAACATCTGGAACCGGACCATATATGAGTCCCAGATTTCTTGTGCCGGGTCGAATGGAGCGGGTGGTATGGTGCCGCCGGACATGGTTTCCGCCGTTGATGCGCCTTCAGCCATGTGCTCTGTTAGGTGCTCTGTAGTGTTCAGTTAGCTCTGACGTCTCCGTATCCCACCTTCGTCGCCAGTGTTAAGTTCTGCGCATGGGCGCAAGGAACGGAGACGAGATGGTGAACAGTGAACTTCAACTCTTTATTAATCATTCTGAACAGAGCAAAAACCTAGGGCAGCAGCAGCCCTTTTATAGGCAAGCTGCTGATCTAGTAACCAATAAGAAACGTGGAGTGTTAACCCCTTTAACCAATGAGAGTGGTTCGTTAACAGCCAAGCAGATTCTCCTGAACGGACCAATCCGATATCGCTATTATCGGCCAATCAGAAGTGCAGGGCTAGAACCCTGCTATTTTCTAAAGGTTTTGATAAACTTTATTTTTGCATTTTTATTAGTTCATAACAGTGTCTACCTTGGGTTATCATTTGATCAAATAGGTTTGACACAAGTACATTATACAATACATGTATGAAGATGGTATCAATTAATTGCTTGGGAAATTGTTGTAAACCAGATCACAGTATTTATTTATCTAACCTGAATATTTCAGAGGTCAGCCTGTTCTCCAGATCTCAAGAGGAGAAATGTTGTATCATTTGTTCCCAAAAATCTCTAGACAGCAGATCCTAGGAGATGAATTAAACAACTCTTTTCTCCAACTGAAAATACCACACTTCCATCCTAAACTCTGCAACTGCTTTTAAATAAAAGCAGACTCAAAGCAGTTGTGTCTTTCTGGCAAACAAGAAGGTCGGTGCTTCTCATAAAACCTGTATTCTGCGCCTGTGAAAAATCAGATGTAAGCTAGCTTCTTAGGAAAAATAATCATGAAATATAAATCTTCCTCATTTCTCAAGTGGTCAAAATGTTAGTAGATAGGTGGCTTATAAATGTTTGTTGATGTTGTGATTCATTCGGCCAAGTGACTAAAAATCATCAGGCTGAATCAATAATCAATCCCCTCAGTATGAAGCAGTCACAATGCGAATCCTTAATGAGACTAAATATCAGCATTTTGACCGCTTTGAACATAATGAACTGCCTGTGCCAAAACCTGGCTGTGGTAATGTGTACTAGCAATGTGAGTTATGTCCCTTGCTTTGTTTATGAGACACATAAACACTCCTAAAATTATTTTCCTTGCAAGTGTGATTCAGACTATAATTCTGTGATCACCTACCTTGAAAGGAAATATGCTATGAACATGCTGGAAAATGTCAATCACAAAACCAGATTCCATTTTACAATTTCATGTGCAAATATTGGAGGTAGGGCATTACTAATGGAACTCTCTGAATGAAACCTTTCATTTTGCTGAGAGAGCATCTGGCACAAAGGGCCAGACTCCAATATACTACTTTGGACATATGATGTGAAAGGCTAGCTCTCTGGAGAAAGGTTTTAATAATTAGAAAAGTGGATGGAAAGAGAAGAAAATGACTAGCAACAGGATGGATGAATTCAATTACAGTGGCATTGAAAGTGCATTGGAAGAGCTTGAATTATCAGATAAGGGACAGATCATCATGGGGACAATCTATGTGATCAATAACAACTTGCACATAATGCTCAATATTATCAATCAACATAGTACATATGCTGACCTGAAGAGAAAAGGATAATAACCAAAAGCAAGAAGCCTACTGGAAATGATTAATGAGAAAAATATTTCCAGTTAAGAAATCACAAACCAAAATTTTGGATTCAATTCAAGGAAGAGAAAAAGGGAAGCATCTGGGGGAGTTCAAAGAAAGCCTAAAGCAAAATTCCTCTGAGTAATGTTCACTCATTTTATTATAAAAAATTGGTTGTTTTTTTCAAGGTTAATAAAGAGATCGTGATTTCTTACTGTTAGTCATTCTTTAATTATGAAACCATCTTTTCCCTCTACTGATATTTCTCCAGAATAGTAGTGTGAATAAACTGCACAACAATTACACTTTACACATTAAAATAATGTGCAATGCCATGCCACGAGCAAGCAGAAGAAGTGGCCCTGCCATACATGGACAAAAAGTAAAATAAAGCACCCACGTAGTGCTTATTATACCCGGTCTTATTTTCAGGGAAATACTGGTAGGACTGCTGCTCTGAATTCTTGTAAGCTCATGTTTATCAAAGATAGTATCTAGCTCTTTTTTCTTCTGCCAATCTCTATTTTTAACTGCCTGATATTTTTCTAAGCATCAGGAAAAGATACTTTCCAAAGACTCTCATTTCCGCATCATCTTTTCAAACTTTTTAAGATTTAACCCTTCATTAGCATTTCCAATGAGCTGTCTGGTTTTGTTGCACATCCAGTATTGAACAAATTGTTCTTCTTGTCCAAAGTACTCTCAACAAATGTCTTCAGCACCACAGTTCAGATGCATTATTTTTTCCTTTATTCAACTTTTCTGATTGTCCAGCTTTCAGAGCTATACATTACACTTGGGAAGTTCAAGTCAATTGGATGTCTGTACTCTACAATATTTTTTTTATATTTGTCCTTCTTCCAAAAACAGATAAAGCTTGATATTTTTTTTATTTATTTATTTATTTATTAGAATTGTCAAACAAAAATGAGAACAAGAATAAAAGAATAAAAATACAATGACAGGGACGATAGGCACATTATGCACACTCCCTCTATATCATAGGTACAGTCACCATCCAAGTAGGTCAGTGGTTCCCAAACTTTTTCGGTCCACTGCCCCCTTGGTGCTACAAACTCATCCTCGGCGCCCCCCACCCAGAGGTGGCACTCAAATTTCTGTGGGCATGGCCGAATTTGAGGGTGTGGCTTGCTGGCCACGTGACTGGCTGGGCGTGGCTTGCTGGTCATGTGACTGGCTGGCATAGCTTGCTGGCTGGGTGTGACTTGCTGATCACATGTAGGTGTGGTTTGGTGATCATGTGACTGGGTGGGCGTGGCCAGGTGACTGGCAAACCAAATACAAGTGGTCCTCAATTAATAGCCGGTTGTTTAGCAAGTGTTCTAATTTATGACTGGCCTCCCCAGAGCTATTTGACCTGTTTTTGGAGTTTTGACAGCCATGCACACACATACACACACATACACACACTTTCCCTTCTAACCCTGGTGGAGCAGGTCATTGGACTAGAATCGGCAAAGCATCTCTGATTAGATTCTAGTAGTGAATAGAATCTAATCAGAGATGCTTTGCCGATTCTTGATGATTTGTTTTATTTGTATTTCTTTATTTCATGTTGCTGAATTGCATTGACATGTGTGTCCCTTCTTGTGCACAACCCAGAAGCTTTTGTGATTCTTTGCAGCAAAAATTACCGACCTCTGGCTTTGCTCTACTTTTCAAACGTGCCACCACTGCCGTGTTCTAGGTGCCGGCCCCGCAGGTCCACCCCATTGAGCCTGCTGCACCAGAGGGACCTGCCCAAACAAGTCCGAGCAGAGCAGTGCATCAAGTCAATGGGGTGAGCCTAAGAGAGGGAAAGAAAGAGAGAGAAAAGAGAGAGAGAGAAAGAGAAAAGGAAGAAAAGAAAGAGAAAAGGGAAAGAAGGAAAAAGGGACAAAGAAAGAGGGGGGGAATGGAAGGAAGGGACAGAAAGAAAAAAATTAAGGAGGGAGGGAGGGAGGGAGGAGAAAGATAATGAGATATCTATTCTAGTCCAATCACCTGCTCCAGCAGGGTTGGAAGGGAGTCTATGTGTGTGTGTTCTCCTTGTAATTTACCAATACATTTTGGTTTTGCCTTCTTCAGAATTGGCACTGTAATACATTGGAGAAAAGTATTTTTTTTAGGGTGGAGATCTGGTCCAATGGATCCTGTTTAAAGCCTCAACAAAATGTGAGAGCTTCCTGATAGTCTTGACCATGTTTCATTCTCAAAACCTTTAATAGAACCCAAAGATGTTTCAATGTGGAAAAGGGCCTCAGTCTAAACTAGGCCTCATTTCAATCTGATGCATCAGGTCTCCCTCTCCTTCCCCCCCTCCCAGACTGGCTTTGCTCTACTTTCCCGATGTGCCTGTGGGGCCGGCGCTTCGAACATGGATGGATGGATAGAGAGACAGAGAGAGGCAGGTAGTAGGTAGGTAGATAGATAGATATATTGGTAGATAGGTAGATAGATAGATAGATAGATAGATAGATAGATAGATGGATGGNGAGAGAGAGAGAGAGAGAGAGAGAGAGAGAGAGAGAGAGAGAGAGATAGAAAGATCAAAAGATAGAAAGATAGGCAGGCAGACAGGCAGACCTTTTGGATAAATGTATGGATAGATAGGTAGGTAGGCAGGCAGGCAGGCAGGAAGACAGATAGACTTTTTGGATGGATGGATGGATAGATAGACAGGTAGGTAGATAGAAAAAGTAGGTAGGTAGGCAGGTAGATTTATATTGGTAGATAGGTAGGTAGGTAGACAGAAAGGAAGACAGACAGGTAAGTAGGAAGGCAGGCAGGCAGACAGACAGAAAGACCTTTTGGATGGATGGATGGATAGACAGACAGACAGAATGCGACAGCAGCAGCACTTTGGGAAAGTAGAGCAAAACCAGAGTGGAAATCGAAGTTCACACAAGTTGCCAAGGTTGAGAATCAGGGCTGAATATATCAACCCAGCCATTCTGATTTCGAGTTTAGCATGCTGTTTGATTCTGGCTGAGTCAATAAACCATGGCTAAGATCTTCCTGTTCCTTAATGCAGCTGCCCCTCTGCCCCAGTTCTTTCTTTGACATCCAATATTGCAATGCCAACCTCCCCAGGACAGCGATGTGGCCGATTTCACCCTGTTTGCTTCAACTCAAGGTCCACTTCCATCAGGCCAAGCAAGGGGAGGTGCTCTGCACACACTCAGAGACTCCCAACTTCGGGGAAGAACTCTGCCCATCTTTACGCTCCGCCCGGGAGGAGGAAGGCGTGCAGAAGCAGCCCAGACCAGCGGAGGGGAGGCGGAGGGAATGATCGCTTGAAAGCAAGCAAGCAAGCAAGCAAGCAAGCGCAGGGCTTGGTTGGAAGAACCAGGCTGCAGAGGAAGGCTAGGTTCTAGGTCCAGCCCAGCCACGTAGAGCCAAACCGAACCGAGCCACGCGCCTTGGAAAGCTGTAGCTGCACCCACCCGCATCCTGCACGCAAGCCCAGCTGGCTGGAGAGGCAGAGGCCGGGCAGGCATTGTATGTTGCTTTGTTTTCCTCCATGGAATGGAGCCCTAACACCGGACCACCCACCCCTTCCACTGCACGCTTTGGGAGGGTTTTGCTTTCGGGCCTTCTGGCACACTCCACCGCTTCCACCGGACAGGGCAGCCTGCAAGATAAGGTGCCCCCTTTCCGCCCCCTCCCCCTCCCCCCTGGTTTGGCAAGGCTCGCTGCGCACAGGTTCTGCATTCGAGCAGTGCAACAGTCAATGGGGTGACCTTGTGGGGCCAGCGCATCAAACGACCCCCTGCCACCTCTTAGCGCCCCCCCTGCCGGCCCCCTTGCCTCTTAGTGCCCTCCAAGGGGATGGTACCACTCACTTTGGGAACCACTGATGTAGATTTTTAAGCACAGGAAGGCAATATCTATACTAATTTCCCAATCTATTGCTCTCCAATGCTACCTTTGCAGATGGCAATTCTGGGTGAAGTTATGGAAAATTAAGCCCAACAACATCTGGGAAGAATTGGGCAAGGAACGCTGGTCAAATTTAAGCTGTTTATAATACTCTGAAAGTTTTTCTTTACTTTCCATTTAGTTTACATAACTCTTTGGCTAAATAGGGCAAGATATAAAGTCCATCTACATTGATATATATATATATTGGTACTGATACATCAAAACCACTTATGTGCCACACAACAGATCATCCACCTTCAATTCTTTAGACCTATTCACTCATTAGTTTCCTCTGCATACCAATTTAACAATTTACAATTGGCAATTGGTGAGAGTATCTTCAAAGTTCTCGAACTAGTTCTGCAATGATTCTCCCACCTTATCTTTACCTGGAGCAACGACAAGTCAGTTGTGAGTAGAAAATATGGGCTTGTCTTCCATTCCCTATTTCTGCAGCAACCCTTCTTATTCATTAAATCCCTAATATCCAGGGTGTACTTAGCAGAACTATATAACTTGAATTATTTATTTATTTATTTATTTTATGTTGCCGCCGATTCACTCTTGGCGACTTGAGGCAGCTTACACAATGTAAAACCATATTTAAAACAAAAAATAAAAATAAAAAACAATAAAAACTAACAAAAATAATCAAATAAATTAGTAAAGTACAATAGAACAAAATTTGGGGGGGGAAAAAAAACACCAACTCCCACCCACCGCCTCGACGACAGCAGATCACACTAGTCATTTGATGGGCTCCATCTCTCTCTGGATTCCGCAGGCCCACTGGCAAAACCAGGTCTTCAGTGCCTTTCGGGAAAGTGCTAGAGTGGGGGCCATTCTAATCTCTGAGAAAATGATATTCCAGACAGAGGAAGCCACCACGGAGAAGGCCCTTCTTCTGGGTCCTACCAGGTGTATCTCCCTCAGGGGTGGGACCCACAACATTCCCTGCCTCCTCAATAATGGGTCGGGTAGATGTGACTGGCAAGAGACGTCCCCTCAGATAACCCGGACCCAAGCCATGAAGGGCTTTAAAGGTGACAACCAGCACCTTGAATTGTACCTGGAAGCAAATCAGCAACCAATGCAGCTCCTGCAGGAGAGGTGACACATGTGCACACCAGGGTCTACATGTGGGCTGCTGCATTTTGCACCAACTGGAGCTTCTGGATGCTCTTCAAGGGCAGCCCCATGTAGAGTGCATTGCCAATAATCAAGATGGGAAGTGACCAAGGCATGAATGACTGTGAGTATTAACCTGCCTATTGAATATAGAGGGGCCTAGAAATATCCCTAAATAGAATCACACCCGATTTTTATTTTAAAATCCAACCCCTTGCCGTTTTACTTTTGCTTTCTAAATGAAACAGCAATGGCTTTCTCCAGAGTTGCATTATTTCATTTGTGGCGTTTCTCCTATAAACATGAACTAGATCTCGTAAAGATAGTCCTTCACATACAACTGCAATTGTGATCAGGATTTCCATTGCTAAGTAGTTGTTAAGTGAGTCTACCTGATTTTATGACCATTTATTTTGTCACAGTTAAGCAAGTTGCTGCAGGTAAGTGGATCCTGTGGTCATTAAGTATAACCAACTTCTCTCATTGACTTTGGTTGTTGGAAACCAGCTGGGAAAATCATAAATGGCAATCACTTTCAGGATGCTGAAAAGGTGATAAATACATGCCAGTTGAGAAATGACCAAAATGGGGACACTTTGTCAGTTTTAAGATCAAGGATTGATTTTTCAGTGCCGTTGTAAGTTAAAATGGTCACTAAACGATTCTAAGTTGAGGACTACCTGTAATGCAATCCATGGATGCCTATTGTAGATGCAGTAGATTAGAAATTGCAATTGTCTGAAGAGTGAAAAATAAAGTCATGAACAACTCTTCCAGCACTACCTCTCAGATGTTCTAGATTGGAGTGACTTGATCCGACATCCTTCACCACAAACCTTCATTTGGTGTCAGATCTTGGCCACATGGAATGCACAGATAACATAAACGAAGATAAAAAGAAAAAAAGAAAACTGCTCAGCTGGCCCTCCTGGCATCACTTAACCACAATGTCAGGTTCTTTTCAATTTTCCACATCCAATTAAATCCCACACCAAAAGAGGCTGCTGTGATGATGATCAAACATGTTGAAAGCAATTAAGAATACAGCAGCAGCAGCCCTTGGGAAGATTTATAGACTTAACATGAAGAGATCCTCTCATCCAGGGAAATAACATGCCAGTAGATAGGGTTTCACCACTTTGTTTCATGAGTTGGTTTAAGGGCTTGGCTTGGCTTGGCTTGGCTTGGCTTGGCTCTGCTCTGCTCTGCTTTGCTTTGCTTTGCTTTGCTACATTCTCCCAGCCACATGAGAGCTATTAACGAATGCATAGCTCTCGGGCAATTATGAAAACTTTATAAATACAGTAGAGAAACATGAGAAACTTCAGCTAGGCTCCTTCACACTCTTTCCCAACGTGTGGAATCAGGCAGGGATTCTGGGAGTTGTATTCCTGTCACATGTAGAGGGCCCCAGGTGGGTTCTCTGTTTGGTCATCATCATCACACAGTTTGCTGTGTTGCAAGTTCATGACTCACAAACACAGCATTACAGAAAGGCAGAAAATATCTGTGTGGTCTGCTTCCTGCAGGGAAATAGTATCCATGCAGAAAATTCATCTCCTTTGAAGTGGCCTTTAAAGAAAACAATGGACACTATCAAGGGGAAGGGGAACTAGCTCATTTGTTTAAAAAAAAAATACAGTGGTTTTTAATGTTTTGCTGGGAAAAAAAAGGATGGATGGATAAATAGGAAATCTCAAAATACCAGTTGGACAACTCAACCTATTATCCTTATTGATGTGCACTATCTGTGCATTTTAATTCAGTTCTTTACCATACACGTACATGTACACACACGCACACCTTTGCACTTCCAATTTCTGACTTAATTATAGCTGTTTCTTTCCTGTTTTCCCCTCTACCCAATATGCAGGGTGAGAGTATCATTTTTCCACAAGGCTGCCCTTGTTAATTACACTGTCTGTGCTCTCTCAAGGTGGAGAAACCCAAAAGGATGTAATCCAATATTGCTGACCATTTATAACACAAAAGGTATACCCCATTATTGGTGGCACTATTCTACCTGCCTTGTGGCTTTTGCCCATGCAGTCTGCAGTCTTTAATTATCAGGAAAATATTTCCAGGAGTATTTGTATTAAAACCCATCAGGTTCAAAGCAGCATTGTGTAAAAGGATGATTCCGCAGCAGGAAAGCATATGCTTTGTTTAAATTTATATGGCCACCCACTCAACACATGACTCTTGGCTAGGATTCTTGGCATTAAAGCACTATTTTGCACTTTGCCAACATTAATAATGTGACATTGACATATTTCTGCCATTTCCCCTTAATACACAAGCTCTCTGCACGCAAATTGAGTGAAGTCCTGCTCATGATTTGTTCCCAGTTCTAGGTTAAGGATTTGGAAATCCAGAAGCCACCGCTTCTCCAGTTTTTACTTCTCTCCAGGAAAATCTACTTTTTGAACCTAAACAATCTTATAAAATATGCTCTGATAGATAACCCTTGGAGTAACTGCTCAGAATGCATAAACTTCAAGGCTGATATTGAGATTTAATAGAATATTTTTCCTTGATCATATAATGCTGCCAAAACAGAATAAAGTCTAGTGATGAAATAGGAATGTTTTGTCTGCCCAGAGAAATACAAATATTTCCTAGTCAAATGTCCCCAGTATGTAAGCATGTCTCTTTGCTGTGCTGTTTGTTTGTTTGTTTGTTTATAAAATGTATAGGCCGCCCTTACTTCAACGAAACTCCCCTTTAATGCTGCACAAGCCTATTTTCCAGCCACTGCTAAATAGAAGATCTTGTGAATTAATCAGGTTCAGTGGCAGAAAGATTATTGTGGTTACCCTGTTATCCATCCTGTCCCATTCTTTTCCCAAAATTAGACTTCTGGTCATAAGGTTTGTAAAAAGGGGCTTTTCCTCATAAAAGGAATCCTCCTTGCCATAATAATGTTTTCATGTGTTCCAATTTTATCTTTTTACATTGCACTCTGAAAAGCAACCCTGGGCAGCTTACAATTAAAATCATAAATGTAAAAGATATTAAATAAGTTAAATACAAAGACAAGAAGCCAAAAAAAGAGGCAAGATTAGTGCGGCGGTGGCTTCTTCTCAGTTAATGCATCAACCACCTCCAATGCTGAGTGCCTCCATCAAGACCCCAGGCTAACTGGCAGAGCCAGGCTTTAGTACCCTTCCAGAAGCTCTGAATCATTTGAAAACACCATAGGAAATTTTCAATAACAGGTGATGGCCACCTTTTCACAGCTTGAAAGCTCATGTATTAATCTAGGTATTCCAAATAGCTTCCAGTAATATATAATACTGTCTATCTAGACAGCCAATAATTCTAAAAAAACTGTCACTAGGTTTGTAAGTATTTAACTCTAGCACATAGCATACTTTTATAATTCCTAAAGGAACAAGCAAGAAAATCCATATGTATTAGTTTCTGGATTTCTTCTGCAGATTTAACAGAAAACCGTTTCCAACTATTTTAAATTAGCAGAGATTGAGAATCAAAGAGATTCGGTCACTCAGAAGGACTGTGTTTTCTTTTTAACAGAAACATGCCAGTTCACTTATTTGACACAAATGTTTAAAGCCTGAAGGTGGCCAAAGATTTCCTCTATCAGATGCTTTACAGAAGTATAGGGTCAGCTCACTTTTTCCATTTCAATGCATGCACAAAGGAATGGGACCACTTTTCTCCAATTGTCTCTATCCTTCCCAATTAGATCTGGCAGGAGGGACATGGTTTGGGCTTTATCAGTTAAGGAATGATATCTTGCAGCACCCTGGAAATATGCCTTTTCTGTTGCAATCTCTCTGGAATACCATAACACCAAGATTAATTAGGTCCAACTCTGTTAGCCTTTCAGAAAGCTCTTAAGGTAATTTCCCCAGCCCCCAGAGTTGAGAGGAATTAAGTCCAAATGGGCTGTTTCCTTGGTTGCCATTGTTATGTTTATCCTTGTCTTTATCCTTGTGTTTGTTTTGTATAATTTTTACATTTTATTGACTTCCCAGAGTCATCCCAAAGATGCTTTTTCAAAGGGCAACTGAACTGTCTTGTTTTTTCCTTGAAGACGCTTTGCTTCTCATCCAAGGAGCTTTTTCAGTTCTTCCTGGAGAATGGTGGAGAATGGAAGGATTTATATGGCATTCCGTGCAGTCCTCTGGTCGTTAGACCTCTCATATAAATCCTCCCATTTTCCACCAGAACTGAAGAAGCTTCTTGGATGAGAAATGAAATGTCCTTAAGGAAAAAAACAAGGAAGTTTGCCTTTTGAAAAAGCACCTTTGGGACAACCATGACCTGGATGACTGAGAATCACCATAGACATTCCCAGAGTCGTGTTTGTGAGATAGGTAGGCATTTAAGTTAATAATAAATAAACATGTGGGCAAGATGATGGTGTGGAACAAGGGTCTTCAAACTTGGCGAGTTTAAGACTTGTGGACTTCAACTCCCAGAATTCCTGAGCTAACATGACTGGAGAAGGAATTCTGGGAGTTGAAGTCCAC